>JAOWBN010101782.1:0-19755 GCA_028565015.1 Pinguicula moranensis
TCCTGTTTTGAGCAAATCCAAACACAAACATGGAATTGGCTTACAGCTCACGAGACTGCACCTACCATAGTAACTCTAAATGATTGGCTGCTTCAACCGGGTCTATGTATTGACGTATACTTTCCCCCGTGATGTACATGTCATATTATGGGGTGTCTCTCCATGTAAGGAAAGACATGCCTTTCTCGTGTAAATTATTTTTTTTGTGAATATATTCATTATTACCTATAAAAAAAAATGAGCAATCTAAGTATGATCAAGAAGCCTTGCAGATTTTGTATGACTTGAAGACCTATTTAAGAATAAGCTGGATTCCGAAGTTTCATGTCACTAGCAAATTAGCTTTCGTTCTTCATTAAAAAAGACATCATTCTCTGTAATCTTCATAGGTTTTACTCTACGATTCTTGATTATACACTGTTATTCAATTTTAAGTTGAGTTTGGAGACTATTTGAGGTTGGTCAATCATTTTGTGTTATGTGAAATATGAAACAAAAGAATCTTTTGGTTATTAGATTTTATTGTAAGTGTTCAGGTTTCTTGCATAAATTTCATTGTTCAGATGGAAATTTTGAGCTTGAGTTTTTGTTTTTTTATAGTCCTGGTAGTTTTGTAAATTAACAATCAATTTAATTCAAGAGCAGAATAGTAATTGCAGGCTGTTTTGTCAACCAATCCATGATTGTCCCTAGGATGGCCGTGGATACCAAACAGGCTACACTGCAAAACCCTGCCCATTCGTTATCCAGGAAAACCATTACCAAGTGGTGGATAACAAGAAAAACACCGTCCCAATCCCACAGTTGTCCGCGAATCGGGACAACTATAGTCCGGCTACAAAATGCAGCCTTAATGTAGTGAGGGATTTTTATGCTAATCTTGTTGTTATGAATGATTTCAAAGTATATGTCAAGGGACTCAATGTGTCGTTCAATCCCACTAAGATAAATCAGGTGTTCTGCCTCATTCACTCCCAATTCAATGGAGGATACCCAGATTTAGCCAATGTAGCTCAATTTTTGTATGCACCTGTGATGATATGGAGATGTCCATTGGCCCCAGACCGCTAGAACAAGGGGTTAACAAGGCCGATTGTCACTCTAGCATCCTAATGTTGCATTTGTTTGTCCCTACAAGGATGATCCCAATCTCGCACACTAGGGATATCACATTGAAGAGGTTGTTGGTCATATATGCGATAGAGGCCAGGAATAGCATCAATATGGGCAAGGCTATATACACGGACATTATGGAAAGTTTGGCTTCACTGGAGAAGCGCCCAAATTCTCTGCCTTTTCTGTCCTTGATTACTGCCATGTGCCAAAAGGCTAGAGTAGCCTTGGCAGAATATGAAAAGTTGTTCCTGCCTACCCTGGACATAACTCGAAATCTGATAAGCGAACTGAGAACCTATTCTTATAGAACAACTAAGAAGCCAGAAGCCACTCACAACTATCAAATGCACCTGTCAGGGACAAGGCAAAAGGTAAAAGTAAACTTGTAACCCCTTCTCTGCCTTTGCAGGAACCTATCCCTAGACCTAAGTCCAAAGGTCCGGTCTCAGCCAAGGCCCAAGCTGCAGTTGGCCCAATCCCATATCAATAGGAAGCTTTTATAGAGAACTCTTACCGATGTGTTGTTGCAGTCTACATGAACCTGATCATGATGACAACTTTGAAGGGCATCCATTTCCCCATCAGTTCGCTTCCGCCACCACTGACCTTCACTCCATCTACACCACCAAGCGAGGAAGATACTGGAACTGGAGATGAAGAAGATGAGGATGAGGATGGAGCGCAAGCTTACAGCTGGGTTGGATCCGACTCTGACTCTGAATTAAGCATGGCTCTGCCTGCCTTCAAAAAAGTATTGCTTTCATTTCCTAAATCTCCTTATTTATCCACTGGGGTAGTGTCTCTCGAGTTTATGGATGGGTATTCATTTGAACTCTTACTTTATTTACTTCTAACCTGCTAATTTTTGTTCTGAACTATTTTGCTTGAACTATGTTGTTTTATGTGTTGTTATATGTCATTTTTGGCAGTTTATTTAATTATCTGTTGAATCTAGGTTGCGCTAAAGTCATCACCATACTTTAAGAACACAGAATAAATACGGATTGACTAATTGAGGATAGAACCATGGGGGATTGAATAAAAAAAATTTTGTGGAGGTACCCGAACTTAGGTTTGGATTGATAGAGAATTCCAAAAAAAAATTCAAAATCGAAGTAACCTCTTTGTGTTTCTATCCACTGCATTTGTGTTAAACTTACCTTGTCTCCGCTTATGCATAGTTCTTTGATTAATTGGTAGATTAAAAATAACCTTTTTATCATTGGTTCAAATTGTAAGAAACTTGCTAATTGTAATGTTTGTTAACCACAATCCTCGAGGCTTCACTATATTACTTGTACGAATTGTACACTTGCAAGTGGTAAGTGTTTCAAGTATTTGTGCTTTACCTATCGAGGAATTTTCAATTGTGATTGCATGGAATATTAATCTTGGATTGACTCAACAAGAATTGCTTTGCCAATATCATTATTGTCCTATTTTTCCTTGCGCCAACATTGTGGAAAGCCTTTTGGTTAACAACATGTATTAATTGTGTGAGAATGTCTACGTGGTTATTGCTATCATTATAGGATTTTCTAAGCATAATGCCTTTGGTATCAAGTGTTGGATCGATAGATGAACGCTTACATATTGAGAGGGGGGAGTTGTTACTCGAGAAAGATTAGCTACTAAAAGAGGAAATTTGGTAAGCAACTAGACAAATAACTAAAAGGATAAACAAAAGAAGAAACTTTCTAAGGACACTACATAGTGAAGTCAGTTACCCTAGATCTTACGTATAAGGATGTTTATGTTTATCGAATAGTTTAGCAGTCAACACTTTTCCATTTGTCCAAATTGTGTAAAACTTACTACTTTTGGTGCTTATCAATGTACAATCCTTGTGGTTCGACACTCATTTCCCATAACCCTATTACTTGTTTGATTTTGTGCACTTGCGAATTATAACAACAATGAACGTTCTCGTTCTAGTACCGAAGAAATCCCTCGTGGAAACCATGATTCATTGTCATGTTATAGAGTATTATAGATGTGTGAATTCTATATTTTACCAAGGATTCTTGGATATCCGCTTCATTTGGCTTCCAAGATGAAAGGCATTTGATCTCTGCAACAGCAGAGAGATTTTAGCAATCAAGTCAAAGAACCAACGTCATGAACCAGTCTCTCCTGGAGATCAAGACTTAGATAACCTATACTTCATAATGTGGTTGAAGTATCTTGGACTAACAGAGATTGAAAAACTCGTTATCACATCCACGTCATCCCCATGTAGAAACTATTTTCCACATATAAGAGTCTTCATCTAGAGGACGCTACACCAATGACCTGGATCACCCATTTCCTTAATGATTTTTTATTAACTCCAATGGTCATAGAAAGCCTTGACATCACAATTTAGATCTTTCCATAATAGAATTTGTATAAACATGAACTTACTTCCAGATTATGATCTTGAAATCCAATACTCCCACAAGTTACTTCTTGTTAGATTGTCAAGGTATTTATATTGCAATCATGGAATTCGTTGATGCTTGATTTTATACCCAATACAAAATGTGAACGAATAATGCAAATGTAAACCTCATTCAATAGTGAGTTCAACATTCTATTATTCAAAATGTGACTCCTAGAGCACCAAGTGTAACATAATAAGCCACCCCTCGTGAGAGCATCATCAATGCACTCCTTTTGGAATTTGGCACTGCTCTCATCAGGTGTAATCGTATCTCCATTTAAATTGCCAAGTTTTCTTTGACCAAAGAAAAAAAATATCACTCGACTCCAAATAGTATTGTTAAAAAGTTTTAGCCTCACTCCAAGTTGATCATTCATTGCTTGCTCGGAGTTGATCACTTATGATGGGATCGCAAGAATTTTATTGATAAGGGCGGTGAATTCTGCAATGAATTACGAAGGTGTTTTTTGAAAGAAAAAAGATTGAGGACAAATTATATTTAAATCTGATAAAAGTACAGGGGTTACATAGCCAGTCCCAGATGGTTAGGCCCATGTTAAGACTGTAAAACATCATTGCCCAGATATAGGTCAAGACCTTGATGTAGTGAAGGATTCGTTGCTTTGCAAGGTAGACTCCATTGAACAAAAAATTATTTAGTGCCTCCCACACACCCAATACTAGGTTGTGCCAGAACGATTTCCACACCTCACTCCACACTTTTTCTTCGAGTACACCCTGATGCTGATGGAAGTGTTGTATAGGATTATTATTCCCTATATGTGTATACCTCAGACAACTGTATAGATCCTGCAAGAATTTGTATACCACATCGGACTTGAACATTAATGAATGGTATGATCCTTTCTTGTGCCAGATGCCATACATATTCCTAGATACGCTTGGGGGAGCTGCGGCTCCAGCAAAACTCGAATGCCTGGTTTTCCTGCAAAAAATGGTCCATAAATCATGTTAGTATCTTATATGCAGAACTTACCATGTAGCTATGGTTTTCACTTTGGCAACCATCTCCATTTGGCCCTCTCTCTGGTCCGATCTCTGAACTTGCAATGATAGAATTAAGAATAGTAATTAGTGATAGCTCATAGTCAAACAGTGATTTGCGCCAATGCCATCTCCGAGCTAATTGGCCATCCTGGTCAATCTGTTTTGCAACTACTATAGCAGTTTTGTCTGATGCAATCAAGTACAGTAAGTTTGTGAAATCAGTTGGGCATCCCGATATCGTCCACATGGAGTGCCATAATAAAGTATCTTCTCCATTTCCTACTGAACACGTATGCTAAGCAGACATGGTTGCATAGATCTCTCCACCACCTTGAAGTTTGGTTTTTTATAGTGATAGTCGTCCAATCCCTATCCAAACCCTTCGGGCGCAGGAACAATGACTGAATTATCTAGCTTAGGATACCATCTTTTTTTATAAATATTTTCTAGAACCATTTTCCTAGAAGGGCTAGGTTGAATCGCTCCAAGTTTTTTTTATTCGCAATTCCTATTTTTGGATTACCTAACAAAGTGAATCCCACATAGTCCAATGTATCGGTCTGGCATCTTGAGATCTACCTCCCTACAGGAATTTTTCTTGAAGTCTCCTAATATTAGCGAGAACTTCCTTTGGAGCTTTCAGTGATGCTAAGAAGTATGTCACTAAACCAGAAAGAGTAAACTTAATGAGTCTTATCCGCTCCATCGTAAAATCTAGTGCCTCCATGTCGCTGAACCCCACTCCATCTTAAAATCCCTTGAAGGGTTGCCATTTACGAGTACTATATCAGTTTCTAAAGTTACACATTCCACAATCCAGTGCCTCCATGTTTCGCCGAATCCAAAAGTCTCCATCATCTTGAAGAGATAACCCTAGTCGATTCTCGTAGAAGATCCTTATTTCTAGTGAGCTCCATCTCCTCGATGATTTCATTAGTAATGACAACTCTTTCCATGATCTTGTCCATAACTGTAGTCAACTAGTTAGCCAGTAGTTTTACCTGGATCACGTAGACATTTCCTATTTGTGGGATTGGACGAAAATACTTTATCCGTTCTTGATTGTTCATCTTTAGCGTTCGTAAAATATGTGTAGTTAAACCCTTTTGCGAATTTCCCATTTGCATAAAATTGGTGTAGGAATTCAATAATATCATTTTCTGTATTTCCCAATGTCGCTTGATGAAATGGAAGTTGAGCCCATTCGGTCTTGGGCTTTTTATTGCTACACATGACCATACTGCCTTCTTAATTTCATCTTTCGAGAATGGCCTTGTGAGGAAGCTAATATGAAGTCGGGGGAAGAATTTTCATAATTCTAGGGGCAATAAACACTCAAGTTCATTGCAACAAGAATATAAATACTCAAATGATTGTGTCGTACAAACTCACAAATGTGAACTCAAACTTGCAAATCTCTTTATTGGTTGATAACTCAAGAAGTTTTGAAGCACTTTGATTCACGCATGCCTGAGCCATTTATAGCCTAAGGCTCTCAACATTTGGCCATAATTCCCAGACATAGCCGAGTGGTCTAGGATTTATTACAAGATCCAAAAAGGATGGTTAGTGCCATCTTCTAAGACCTGGACTTTGTCTCGGTCCAGAATTCATCTACACGTGCTTCATTGTTTCTTGAACATTAGGAGCATGTACACCCCCCCATCCAACTCGTGGATAACAAGTTTGGCCGAGACACACCTCGATCATACACTAGAATGGACTCCTACAAATTAGGGCCTACTTCGGTCCGAACCATGGCCTATGTGTTCGAGTAATTTGGGTCCAAAATTGTTACCCATGGGCTCACAAGGAGCTTACAAGTTGGTTGGACTCAATAAAATTAAAAAGGCACGATAGAAATTAAAAAAAAATGGTACGAACAACGTAAAACGTGTCATACATGCCACCTCGTGTGCCTTTCTTGACCCTCGGTCATTCACTATGAGCCATTCGTTGATTTACTCGTTCGAATTGGGATTTTCTTGGTACATTCTCTTAACCTTTTCTTAGCCATGTCCCTAGGCACATGATAGGACAAATCTCTCAAGTTTTTTTTTATAAGCAAAAATTTCACTATGTAAAGAGTAGGAGTTATGTACAAAAATGAAGAAAAAGTAAAAAATACAAAAGGAAACAGAACATATCCGTGAAGCTCAATCTTCCTGTACATTTGAAACTATGATCATCACCTGCATGACTACCATGTACTCTAGAAAGGAGGTCAAAGCAACATTGATCCAAACTTGTTGCTTCTCAGGTTTTCCTTAGATTCATTTTTTCTATACAGGATTCATAACTGAGCTTTGCTCAGCTCAGCCTGCATCTGATGAAATACAAGAGTCATAACTGTCAACATATCGATCACTAGGATTGGAACACAACTCATCCTGCTCGCCTGATTAGTTATCAGAGTGCTCTTTAATCCTCATAAATTAGTAATGATAGCCAGCCGGAATGAAGTATAGTATTCAAGCTATGATGTGATGTTGTTGGCTCTTTGTCTCTATGTGATTCGGTCCTAGTGTCCTGACTGTCAACTTATCAACCCCAGTTGTTACTGGTAGTTGGTACACAACACATTCAGGCTTTATTCGAAGCACCAGAGGGATTATGCCAAATCCCTCAAAATTGTCTCATCCATGTAGTCCAAAGTATCAAACGCTGTCTTGGGGGGCTCTGGTGAATAATATGCTTTTACATCGGTCTGCCCTGGTTGAAAATAACTCTTCCTCGAGTTCTCATAGCATGCACTCAAGTGTTTGACGTTGAAGACATAAGAAGTCTTCAAATGGCTCAAAGGCTTTAGGCAATAGGCATTATCATTAATCCTTAGGTCAATCACCTTAAGGCCTTTGTATCAACGCTTTTATATCAATGCATATGATTTGTCGTATTTTTCATTATTTGTTTTATTTATTGCTTTTATTGCATGAATAATAATGAAGCCTAGGTATTAAAAGCTTAGGGTGGATGACATGGGGTTGTGATGACGAGGCCACTCTAATAACTTTATCAATACTAAACATTCATAACCATAGTATTAAGATCGTCATAGAATCCTGAGTAAGGATGCTACTCTTTGATTATATTCAAAGTTATGCAGTAAATGAGTAACATGGATAGTTTTCGAGCTGTAGAAGTACGGAAGGATTGTAAGTTATCAATAAAGGATTTACCATCCCTGAATAGTTAGGAGGAGATATTTGCATGTCCACTTTTGACGGATATGGACAGGAATGAGTGATTCATAAATTAAAGAAGTTTAATTTATTAACCATCATGAGATTATGTTAATTCATGGTCCATTGTCAACTTATTGATAACTAATACAGTCACAAACATTAACATCAAACTCTTGAGGGGACAAAATGTATTGAAGGAAGATTTTAGGGGCCGAATTAAAGTATTTGATAGTTCACGGACTTAAATACAATACTGGGGTGCTAAATATAAATGTGAGATATATAGGAGATGTTTTGTATTACATCAAAACCTTGCATTAGTTAGATTTGAGTGTGAAGGCACTAACTCATGGAGATGAGATAGCAAAATGCTACTACACTTTCATATATGAGATATATGAAGTTAGTGGTCATTTTATTCCAATTGATTTACATACAATTGTTTATTATCCAATGAATTATTCATATACAAAGAGTCATATATGTATTGACTTAGTGGTATTCATCTTCAAAACCACGAGTACAAACCAAGGTTTGTAAAACAATGTCACAAATGTATGGTTGATATCAAATATAGATCCACTAAATTGGGCATGTGTTTGCATCTCATGGCCATGGAAAACTCTATAAATACCTTGATACATACATATGTGTAGAAGTTTATGCATTTTTTTTGTTTTTAAAGGATATTAGTTCTCTCCTCTTTCTCTCTCTACCCGAGAGCTACTTGAGGAAAATGAATGAAACATTGTGAATTTTCTTCTCATGTTCTTTAACCATCAATATAGGAGCTAGCACTCCAAATACACACGTATATATTGTTATAAAATGTGTTGTATAAGCTTCCAAGAATTATGGTGGTTAAATTTCCATATAGGGTGGTCACTTGAGCATCCCTAAGAAGGAGACTACCTTGAAGGAACTTTGAGAAAGCTCCAAGAAGGTATAACTTTCTCCTTACTCTTGTGTAAACGTTATGTAATAAACATAGATCCATGGTTTTGGAACTCTTTATGTTTTTGTTATGCACAAACTTAATTTACGCTTCTACTCCACTTTCATGTTTCATGATACATAGTAGAACTACGAGTCCGTACAAATGGTATCAGAGTCGTCATGTTGATTCTTGCATGGCATGAAAGATGGATTACATAGCTTTTATATTAGAAGATAAAGAATTATGAATATGTTCATGTTGCATGCATGTGTCTTGTATTTGATTCTTGAAGTTATAAGTTTTGTTTTGAACATAATGTAAATTTCAAGCTCAAATTGTTGAAGTAGTGAAAAGAGAATGTTTAGTAGTCTTCAATGATATTGTAGAAGTATAAGTTTCTGCTCACAAAAAACTAGAGGACATGCTTTTTAAAAGGCTAAACTTGCCACGAATTTTAGGAGAATTTTGGTCCAAAAATCCGAGATCATGTGTGAGCAATTCATTGCCCATGCTCATTACTACAAGTTCAAGAATGTAGTGCATGTGATGATTCTTTGTAATACTCTAAATTTGCTTGCATTCATTTAATTAGGAATTAGTTTGAAGGCATTATGGTTGATCATGGACTAGAGTCCAATAATATTTTAGTTTGTAATCATTATTATTACTTAATTATTAGATGCGTGTTTGTAATAGTTACGTTCGCATTCAAAATATGGATTGCACGACGTGCTTTTCTATTTTCTTGTCATAATTTTTTTCCCATCTCGCTCTCCCAAAATGTAACTAGGGATTTCTCAAAATGAACGTAATATACATTAGTTTAGTAAGAGGTGGGATAGAAATTATGTGGATATGCAAGGAGTTGCATGTCATCAAGGAATTGATAACCACCCTTTGGAGCCACGTGTTTTTCCAACTTTGTGGTGGTGATAATAATAGAATATGCATCCAAGAAATGATGAGACCTTACATATCAAAATCCTTCAAATAATAATTAGGTCTCCACTTTTCAAAAGTGTTTAAAAAGGGTGATGCCTTCTATTATTATGAAAAATGATCCCTTGATTGGTGGTTCACTTGTTGAGCTAACTTAAGGTGGTCATCTATCTCGTAAGAAGTTTATCATAAAAGTTATGAACTTCCTGAAAAATGATGTTTTCATTAACTAAATCTTGGTATGTTGAGCTAACTCAAGACCTTGAGGGTTTAGAAGCTAAGTCATAGTGAGGTCACTGTTTGGCTGCCAAGTGATATGATCTTGGACAAGAACTACAATCTTGTTACAAGCTTATGAAAGAGATTTTAGTTCACATGAAGATTTAAATTCAAAGATGAACCCTTTACAAGGAGGTAGTGGATGATGCTACAACTCCAAGTTCTCTATCCTTTTTGTTTATTTTAAATTTTGCTTATTTTTGTGTAAGAATTAATTTCCAACTCCATATTTATATTTGGCTTACAAAAATTCACATCATTTGGTATTAGAGTCAGGTTGAAACTATTCTTATTAGAAAACTTTCAAGATTCCTGTTCTATATGGATAATCCTAATTGTTTCCTGATTTTTTAGACCTGCTCGAAAAATCCACTCGCTTTCAATTCAAAAACCTGGCAGGAGTTTATTTTTGAGATTCATCTATAGGGACCTAAGAATATTATTATTTTTATTTCGTTTTTTGTATTTATGTCTTTGTAGGGTTCTGCTCTATGCATGATTATAATTATATATATATATTGTTTTAATCAAAAATTTTAAGAAAATTGAGAAAATTTCTGTTGGCCAAGAATCCATTTTCTTCCATCGCATAAGTGAAATTCAGATTTTTTTTTCTAAGTTGTTTTCGAAAAATTTTGGGTGTTTAGCATTAAATTACATCATGATTTGCATTGAGTTGTTTGTTCGGGAGTCATCTGTAGTATCTTGATTACCGTGTTTCTTTTCTGAGATTCTTCCATTAGTAGGTCTTTGCATCCTAATTATCATTTCACTTGGAATTTGAAAAACAAAGATAGTGGTAACAGTGAGTGAATCCATTCCCTTACACATATTCTGAACCTTTTTAGAGATATTGGGCTTTGAGTGAATTTTGTGGGTACGTTTGGGACGTGAATTATTGCTAAATCTTATTCCTATTGTGCTTTGTTGTTTACGGTGCAAAATAGATCACTGACAGAAAATTTGATGGTCTAATAGTGAGTAATTAAGCACAGTGCAGTGACGTGGTTTCTGATGATTGGAGGTCAAAATGTGGTTGGATCGATCTGAAACGTTAACTAGAGACTTTTGGACCAAAGGGGATCAGATTTGAATGGCTCGATTGTGAGGTATTGATTTTGAAACATACTTTTTTATGTTCATTAACAATCTACTATTCATAACACTCGCAGTCTAGAATTTGTTGGCGATCGGAGGTCTAAACATATTTGGATAGAACTGAAATTTTTCCCATAGCCAGAAGACTTATCAAACCATATTCAGAATGAAGGCGATCAAGTTCTAGCGGTTCGATTGTGAGTTATTTGTTTTGAAACAAACTGTTCTCTTGTTCATTCACAATCTAGGTGTCATATCAATTTGGTTGCTATGGGAGGAACGGTTGGACAAATTGATGCATGGGTTGAACAATAACTGAATTGATCTGTGTGATAGATAAGCTTGCGGTTGACAACCAAAGGCAAGTTGATGGCCACCTAAGGCCAAATGCTGACAGAGCTAATCCACCCTGGGATCAACGCAGAGGGCCTAGTTGACGAGTTGGAGTTCAAGGCGATGATTCTTTGAGAAATATCAAGCTAACTATCCCTAAATTTCAAGGCAAGCGTGACCCTGAGGCATTCTTAGTGTGAAAGGATCACATGGAGCACATCTTTGAGCTTTATGAGTATCCTGAACACACTAAGGTAAGATTGGCTATTTCAAAATTCGAGGGATATGCTTATAGAGATGGTGGAAAGTTTTGAAACGTAGGAGGCAAATGGATGAAGACCCTCCAATCAAGATTTGGTCAGAACTTATGTGACGGATCCATACAAACCTGGGATAAAGAGAGAATACCAAGACCTTCAATAATGAAACCAATCTATGGTAGGTTATTATCATGAAATTTTATCTTTAAAGTTGATAGTTGAGTTGAAGGAAAGCGAACAAGCAAACAAGAATAAATTTATTTGTGTCTTTAATAGTAATATTCGACATCAAGTTGAGAGATATGAGCAACATGGTCAGGGATTGAAGAATTGATTGCCTATAGTGAAACTATGGAGAGACCATTCAAGGAATCTGCAACCAGTATAGCAAGGTCATCATCTAATCGTGGAACAATACATCGAAGACAGATTTTTTAGAATCTGATCAGAGGAAGAATTTTCAAAATCTAGACCTTAATACACCTCGAAAGAATTTTCTGAATTCCCCTAAGAACCAAACCGCGGGTAAAACTTCTAATCCTCTTACTTTTGGGAGTTCTAGTTCAAAGGTTTGATGTTTTAAGTGCCAAGGATTTAGGCACAGGAAACCTCGTGCTCAAACAACCAAATTATGAATATCTCCGAAGGAGGAGTTGTGTATAGCTAGGATGAAGAAAAACCAAACCAAACCAAACATACCCAGTAAATCCCGTCCACAGGCAGGGTCTGAGGAGGGTGAGATGTACGCAGTCATACCCTTACCTCCGAAGAGATAAGAAGATTGTTTCCTCTGAGACCCCCATCTCATATTGAAGATGAAGAAGAGAAAGGAAAACCAAACACGTATGCTTAACTTCATATGAGGGGCTGAATGAGAAAAATCAGATTGTGAATTCCGAATTACTTTATTCAAGTGAAGAAAATGTTGTCTCACAGGAGGTTTCATTTCTTATTGAGAAAGCAAAAGAAGATTTGATTCCTTTATCCGACATCAATGTAGCTCCTATAGCTAAATCATCACGAGACCAAAATAGTGGAAAAGGTTCTGGTACTCATTACTGAGCGGAGCCACTCAAATCAGATCGCCTTATGCGGTTTGTACCAAAACCCACAATAGACTAAATGCAGTGCCATCATGATGGGATTGAACGGGAACCTTTCAAGGAACATTTGGCCTTGATGTTGCACCAGTGCGCATTGTGAGTGCAATTTGTGGTTCGGACTTAGTGTAAGATAGTTTTGAAGATGAACCATTTTTTGTTTGCAATGGTTTCGTGTTTTATTTTGAGCAATGTGAATGGTCCTTATAATTTCATGGGGAAGATCAATCACAAGGTCAAGATTTGATTGTGAATCCTTTCGAAACAAATGGGGAATGATACGATCTTGGACAAGAACTACAATCTTTTTACAAGCTTATTATGGAGATTCTAATTCACATGAAGATTTGATTCGAGGACAAATCCTTTTGAGAACTACAATCTTGTTACAAGCTTATTAATGCAATTGGATTCTTGCATGGTTTATAGTAGTCCTAGCCGATTTGGAGTTTGTCGTTCCAAAGAGTCCTACCCAAGTTGAACTCTCCTCTATCGAGGAGTCCTATCCAAGTTGGACTCTACCATTCTGAGAATTCCTACTCTAGTTGGACTATAATATCAAAAGTAGTCTTATCCAGAAGGCGAACAAGCACATATTCAAGAGGGTATCGTGGCACTCGGGAATAATTTGGCTTATTAGTATTTCCATTTATTGTTAAAATTGTTTTTTTGAAGAATTTAATTATTATTTCTCTTATTTTCGAAAAAATTAGATTAGATAGAGTTTTATTTTGTTTTGGAAATTAAATGAATTTAGCAATTAGAATCCTAGTTCTAAGTTATTTCTTTGTCTATAAAAGGAAAATTTTGAAATTTGTAAGGCACCCCTGACTTTATGGGTTTTATTATAAATTTGAGAGGAAACTCTTTGTTCTTTAGTTTATGTTCTAAAGAGAATTAGGTTGCATGCACATTAGGTTATGTGTACAGGTTGATCCTTTGATTTCGTGCTAATCACTTGATATATCTCCTGTTAGATGTTCAATTAAGTCTCTGTCTTATTCATTACTAACATAGTAGTTTGCTAAGGGTTGGTAAACATGTTTTAATTGAGTTTCTAAGGCAAAACACACTTCTCCATCTCGCTTCTTTCCATATTCTCTATTTCATATAACTTTTTATTAGGTTACACGAGCTATCCTTTTTGTTTATTTTGAATTTTTTTATTTTTGTGGAAAAATAAGTTCTCAACTCCACGTTTATATTCCTGATGTAAATCTTTGCTCACAGGATCAAATGATCAACATTTACATGAACCCTAAGGAACATGCAACGTAGTTCTCTTTAAAATAGGAATTGAAGAAGTAAAGAGATGCCTCTCAGACTTGAAATTTTCATTAATCAACGTTTATTCTCAAAAATGAGAAAGTTGCCTTTAAATAGGCTTACAAAAGGATAAATAGGTCTTTAAGGAAATCCTTAATTAAAAGCCTTAAATAAGAAATTATCAAAAAAATGGAAAAAAAACTAGTTCAACCTTAATTAAAGAAAAAGGGCTGAAATTTAATCCTATTTTATTTAATAGCATTTAACAAAAATCAATATCAGCTTCTGAGAGCATTCTCAGCCTCTATCAACTCGATCATGTTGATCCATGGCTTGCCAACATCTAGTTTGACTTCTTCTTGCTTTCTTACGCCTTTCAGTAATATGTTCATTACTTCTTTCATCTTCTTGGTCCTTACACGGGTCATTGGGTCACCCATATCCTTGAAAGGATCAGAAAGGCGTGTGTGGGCTCGTACATTCTCATTATTTCCTCCTTTCTGGAAAGGATTCATCCTCGAATCCAAAACATCATGCTCACGACCCTATGCAATATCAAACGGACTTAAATCAGCCAAACTGAAGGTAGCATTAACATTATAATCACATGGGCGTTGTCATTCACATGCCACATTACTTGGAATGGGCCGTCGTCCCTTGGATCCAACTTGGTCTTGTCATGGTTAGGGAAACGAATTTTATGAAAGTTTACCCAAACTCAGTCACCTGGTTCGAACACCATTTCCTTACGATGTTTGTTGGCCACTCATGCATTGTGCTCATTCTTCTTGAGAATCTTCTCGTGAACCTCACGGTGCAGATCCTGCACAAACTCAGCTTTTTGTTTGCCATTTAGATCAAAAACTTTAGTAGTAGGAAAACCAGATAAATCCAATGGGGTGAGGGGGTTAAAATTGTACACTACCTCAAAAGGAGAATATTCGGTGGTCGTGTGAATTGTATGATTATAAGAAAATTCAGCAACAGGAACACATATCTTCCATTTTTTTTTGTTCTTCTTGATTAGTGCTCGAAGGAGAGCACCCAAAGTGTTATTTACCACCTAAGTTTGGCCATCCATCTGGGGATGAGCAGTGGTAGAGAATAAGAGTTTCGTCCCTAACTTACCCAATAAGGTCTTCCAAAAGTTACTCAAGAATTTAACATCAAGATCACTAACAATGATACAAGGGACACCATGTAAGCAAACTATCGCACGAAAAAATAATTCAGCCACATGTTTGGCATCATTAGATTTCTTGCAAGGAATAAAATGAGTCATTTTTGAGAATTTATCAACTACCACAAATAGGCTATCATTACCACGTGAAGAAGTAGGCAGACAAAGCAAAACATCCATAGAGATGTCAACCCAAAGATGCATGGGGTCGGGCAAGAGGGTGTACAACTTGTGAGGTAGGGATTTTGATTTTGTCTACATGCAATGCATGAAGCACACAATCTCTCAACCTCTTTTCGCATGTTAGGCCAATAAAAATGTTTTTGAAGAATATCATAAGTCTTAAGAACACCAAAATGCCCCATTAGACCTTCGTTGTGTGACTCTCGGACTAGTAGCTCACGTAGGGAACACATAAGCACACATAAACTATTTTCCCAGAAAAAAAAAACATTATTTCAAAAATATTTATTAAAAGTTGCATGTTCACATGCTGAAAAGATAGATTGAAAATCAGAATCATTTCATACAATTCTTTGATGTACTCATAACCAAACAATTTCGAATCACATACAGCAAGCACATACGCTCTTCGCGACAAGGCATCAACAATAATATTTTTTTTCCTTTTTATACTTAATAATATAAGGAAAAGATTCAAGGAAAGCACTCTATTTAGCATGGCTTTTATTAAAATTATTTTGCCCATGCAAGTATTTCAACGATTCATGATCAGTATGGATAACAAATTCTTTGGGCCTCAAATGGTGCTGCCAATTTTCTAATGCCCTAATCACAACATACAATTCCATGTTATAAGTGGGATAATTCAAAGCAGCACCATTCAATTTTTTGGAAAAGAAAGCAATAGGTCTACAACCTTGCAAAATCACAGCACCTATGCCTACTCCCAATGTGTCACATTCTAGCTCAAAAGTGAGGTCAACTTTTGGTAAAGCAAGCACAAGGGCATTTGTAGCATTTTCTTGATCCTCGCCCCATTCAAAACGAACATTTTTATTAACCAAGTGATTGAGGGGGGCGACCTTTGTCAAAAAATCTTTCGTAAACCAACGGTAAAAAACTGCTAACCCATGAAAGGACTGAATATCACTCATGTTCTTGGGTGTTGGCCAGTCACATATGGGTTTCACCTTAGACTCGTCTACCTTAACTCCATCCTTGCTCACAAAAGGAACACTTAGACATCTTAGCATACAATTTGTTTTCACGCAAGGTTGCAAGGACACTAGACAAATGTGTAGCATGCTCATCTGTGTTTCAACTATATATGAGTATATCATCAAAGTACACCACAACAAACTTTTCTATGAAATGTCTAAGGACATGATTCATTAATAGCATGAAAGTAGAAGGTGTATTTGTCAAGCCAAAAGGTATTACAAGCCACTCATATAAACCAAATTTTGTCTTAAAAGCAACTTTTCATTCGTCTCCTTCTTTCATTCGAATTTGATGGTAACCACATGCAAGATCAATTTTAGAAAAAACCATAGAGCCACATATGTCTTCAAGCATGTCATCTAATCGAGGAATACGATGTCTATACTTGATAGTAATCTTATTCACAACCCTAAAACCGACACACATATGCCAGGTATTATCTTTCTTAGACACAAAAATCACAGGAACAACACAAGGGCTCTTAGACTTGCCTCTGAAGTTCTTGGGTCTCTTGAGGGTTTGCTTTATAGGTTGGATGATTAGGATGACCGAACCCGACATGAAATCAATCTGGTGTTTGATTCCTCGCAGGGGCGGTAGGCCTTCGGGTAGTGCTTTTGGGAACACGTCTTGATAGTCCTGCAAAACAAGCTTTACAACACTAGGAAAATCAAAATCAAAAGTATTTTTAGTCAAGCATAGCTTTCAAAAAGCTATCAGAAATATGGATGTTCGGGAATTTAGTATCCTCTTAAGGTTTTCCATTGTTGCATAAAATTTGCCTTTTTTTCTCACTAGCTTGTGTATTTTCTCTCTGTCCCTTGCTCACTTTTTTATTTCTCCCCAACCCTTCACTCTATTTTGGCTTTTTCAGATCACTTTCTTGCCTTTTCTATCTCTCTCTCGTTCTTTTTGCATTCGTTGTTGAGAATACCGCACTAGGTGAGAGGGGTGGAAGTGTGTACTTCGCAACATTATACATAAGAGAATACTCGTTGGTGTAAACATCTTTGTTGGCTCACATACAAAACTCCCAAGGACGCCCCAAAAGAACATGGCAAGCATGCATATCCACAACATCACACAAGACTTCTTCTCGGATCACACTTCCAATCTCTAACGGCACCTTTTCCTGAAATCAAACTGAAATCTCACCTCTGTCATCGAGCCACTGCAACTTATATGGTTGTGTATGTTTCTCCTACTTCAGCCCCAATTTGAAGGCTAAACTCTTGGTAACACAGTTGGTACAACTCTCCCCGTCCACAATCACTATGCAAGTATTCTTTTTAATCTTGCAGCGCATATGAAAGATGTTAGAGCGTTGCTCGAATCTTTTGTCTTGTCCCGGATGAATATTTAAAGAGTGAACACAAACCAAGGATCTGGATACAATATCTTCATCACTCGAATAAGCCAGTTCAGTGGACAACTTTCCATCAGCCTCTCCTTTAGTCACGGCCAAACTTCGGGTCGGTTTCTACAGTCTCATCCTCACTGTATACATCTTCTCCATTGGTGACTTTCATAACATAGTTGTTAGGACACGAGGAAACCATATGTTTGTATCCTTGACACTTGAAATACTTAATTTTCGAACAGGAACTCCCTGAATTCGACGGGTTGGGCTTTCGGGTTGACTGTGACTCATATGAAGTATGCTGAAAATTCCTTCGAGAATGGTTAAAGTTTGAATTCTGAAATTTTACCTTCTAATCAGAATCTGAAGTGTCTTTCCGGGGCCAACGGCTGGTCCCTCCCCTTGCAGATGTAACAGTTTTTGCACAACTAGCATCCGTTTCTTTGAGTTGGCGCTTAATTGTTTGTGCATAAGCTACCAACTCCTCAATACCACGCCAATGAGGGGCATACCAATCCACTTGATGTCGAATATTCTAATTGAGGCCATATATCAATCGAGCCTCAGTGGCCTCCTCATCCTCCTCTACATCTGCTTTCAGTTTCAATGAGAGCATCTCATGATAATACTCAACAACAAGATAAATACCTTGGCGAAGGTCTTGCAACTGCCCTCTAAACTGGCAAGTGTAGGAACTCAGAACATAAGCTTTCTTCATGTGAGTCATAAGGGCTCCCCATGTCTCAATCGGCACCTCATGATTGCGTTCCCTAGTTCTTCTCAAATTCCTTCACCAAGTAGATGCATAGTCTTTGAACTCAGAAATAGCCAACTCCTTGATGCCTTCGGAGAAGTTATGGAGCTCAAAGACATGCTTCATTCGCTCCTTCCAAGCTAAGAAAGCCTCAGGGTTATGCTTACCACAGAATTTTGGAATGGTCTGCTTGATATTCCTCAAAGAATCTTGCTCCTCAGTATGATCGCAACCATAAACACAGAGATCCTCATCCTCGTCGTGTACATCCCTGTTGCCAGGGGCCATTTCTGCGATCTCGGATTGGGGGATCGAGGGTTGCAGCCCCTAGTGCGAGTATTTCCCTAAACATGTTCTCCAAGTTGGCTAGTCGGTCTTCCAATATTGCGGCTGTGGAGCCTTTGCCCTCAGATACGTGGTGGTTTCCATTTTTTTCATCGCTCTTGTTTTCACGATCATGTTAAGCTCTCCCTTCAACCAGGCGAAGTTACAGGAAGGTGTTAACAAACAAAATCTGGTCAGAATTATTCAAGAGTTCCAAAATCATTATTTTCCTCGAAATAGGAAAATCTCCGAAAAATAATTTTGTGGATGTTAGATTAGATTTCGGTTGGAGTAATTTTCTCAATGATAAACAGTGGAAGCGTTCACGATGTAGTTCATAACCTCTTTTCAATTTTCTTTCAGATTTTGTTAATAAACATCATTTTTAGCTTCTGCTTAGTTTTCAGCTTATGTTAGCAAGAAGTATCTGATCAAAGTTGGAGCAACTATCCAAGAGTTTATTCTCCTCAAAATCTGAAAATCACCAACAAATTTAGTTTTGTTGAACGAATTAGATTTTTGTTGGAGTTATTTTCTCCAAGATAGTTAGGGTGTGTTTGGTAGCCGGACAGGAGTAAACCAGGTTCGTGGACTACTGTGGGGCTAACACGGATAAGTGCGTTTGGTAGGGGACATTCAGTTTTTTTCTGTAGTTGGTTTAGGGTGTTTGGTAGTCATCCCTCATAACACGGATTACTCAATCCTACACGGATTACTAACTGAAATTACTAATTTGCCTTTTCTTAGTCATTTTTAAGTTAAAATGGATTAATTTAATAAAAGCTGAGTTAAAAATGGATTAATGTACTTGAATTAATTAATATATCAATTTAAATAAATAAAATTAATCAATCTAATTTATTATTATACTATATTTAATTTATAAAATTATTGAATAAATTAAATTAATTAATATAATAATTATTAAAATCTAATTAATTGACATAATAATTCAAATAAATAAATTAGTTGATGTGATAAATTAAATAATTTAAATAACTTCATATAA
>JAOWBN010101892.1:0-13545 GCA_028565015.1 Pinguicula moranensis
TAGGAAGAATCAATTAACTTCCTTTACATGATTAATGAAAATCTTATCCATTCTTATTCATAATTCTAACATACCCCCTCAAGTTGAATTGGAGGATCTTCAATGACTTGAACATCACACTAGTGAATGCTTGACTGGACACGGCATTAGTCAGTATATTTGCTAGTTGGATCATACAAAGGCCAGACTGATGATTTGTTCTTTAGTGAAGTGTCTATCCACCTTATTGTGTTTCGTTCGATCATGCTGGACTGGGTTCTCATAAATCCTGATAGTTGCTCGAGAGTCACATCTTAGTTGACAAGTGCCTGATACTGGATAGCCGGCTAGTAATTTTCTAAGCAACATAATTTTAGTCAATCATCAAGCTACTCCATGAAATTCAACTTCAGCATTAGATAAAGCTACAACTTTTTACTTCTTGATTTTCCATGTCACCAGATTTTCTCCCACTAGGGTAAAATACCCAATAGTGGACCTCATGTCCACTGCGTTTCCTGCCCAGTCTGCAGCTGTATACCCAAGAACATCCAGATTCCTATTCTTCCTGAAAATAATTCCTCTTTTTGATGATCATTTCAAATATCATACGATTCTTAGTACAACTTCCATATGTTCCACCTGAGATTTATGCATGAACTGACTAATTGCTCCTACTACATAAGCAATGTGAGGCCGGGTATGTGATAAAGAGATCACCTTGCCGACAAGATGTTGGTATCCTTTCTGATCGATTGACTGTGACCCTTCTATTATTTGCATCTTCTAGTTAACAACAGCTGGAGTATCAGCTGGTTTACAGTCAACGAGACCTGTTTCTACAAAGAGGTCTAAGATGTACTTTCTTTGTGAAATAAAAATCATTGTCTTGGATCTCAGGACCTCTATTCCCAAGAAATGCCTTAGTTATCCTAGATCCTTCATTTCAAAGTCTCTAAATAGATTCTTTTGAAGTTCTGTAATCTCTAAAGGATCACTTCCAGTCATCACCATATCATCAACATAAATAATCAAACATGTAACTCGCGCACCCTTTTGTTTAAAAAATAGTTTGTGATATGAGTTGTCCTGCCTGTATCCATATCCTTTCATTGCTATAGTGAAGCATCCAAACCATGCCCTAGGTGACTGTTTCAACCCTTATAGAAATTTTCGTAATCTGCATACTTTGTGTTTCTTGAACGCCTCAGAGAAACCTGGGGGTGCCTCCATATATACCTCATCCTTGAGATCACCATGAAGGAATACATTCTTGACATCAAATTACTGAAGTAGCCTATCTAAGTTTGCTGCAATGGAGAACAAGAATTGGATTGTGTCGATCTTAGCCACCGGAGAAAATGTGAGTAATTTATCCCATATTTTTGTATGTATCCTTTAGCCACCAAACGAGCTCTGTGTATTTCAATTGTTCCATCTACATTATATTTCATAGTGAAGACCCATCTGCGTGCTTCCTATCAGGTAATATACATTTGTCCCACATATCACTTTTCACTAGAGCATTCATCTCGGTTTCAAGTGCCTGGCACCATTTTTCGCTCTATTGGACCTCCTGGACTATCCTCGACAACTGTTCAGAATAGTGTACCGTGGAAAAAACCTAATCCTATCCTGACATGCTCCCCTTGACTGATTTGGTCATGGGATACTTTGATGTTCGTGGTTCATACTCAGGTTCATACTTCTTAGGTGGGATGCCACATGTGCTCCTTAAGGGCAAGACATATCATGGTGCTTGCTCCCCAAAACCTGACTCTAGTGACACTTGCTCCCTATCAGAGTTAGCTATAGTAGAGGTATCATCATAATCAACTTTGAGTACAAAGGACTTGCCGCAAGGATACCAGACGGGCATAACTCAGGTCTAGAAGGCACAATGGAAAGTGACGACGCTATGTCAATAAGGGGTATCCCATCGGTTCCTTTTCCTGGCTCATTTGGGACAGCTGATGGCAAATCCATTGGAACAAGTAACCACATCAACGGGTCACCCTCAGAATGACTCTCCCCCTGACTAGTTGGCTGGTTACTTAAATAATACCCTATTTCAAGAAAGTCACAATCCATGGTAGTATACATGCGATGAGTGGGAGGATGGTAGCAGCGGTACCCTTTCTTATGCTCCCTACCCAACAAAGACACCTTTATAGCACATGGGTCAAATTTAGTTCGGTCAGTTTTTGGAATGTGGATAAATCCCGAACAACCAAAGACAAGAGGTTGTAGTGAGAGAGGTTATGGTATGGGAAAATGAGCAACCAATGTTCGTATGGGTGTTTTGAGTTGTAGAATTTTGGTTGGTAAACGATTGACAAGATAGACAACTATGGCAACAGTTTCAGGCTAGAATGATGTTGGAACGTGAAGAGTCGATTTTATACCTATTTTATGTAGACTATTTCGGTCTAATTTGACTCAATATTGATAGGGGGACACACTTTTATTGCTATTTCTCTTTCTTTTGTAATTTCAGGTCACTTAATACCCCTTTGGAGAAAAGGAAGGAATAAGACCTACCCTAAAAGTTCCATAAAATACAAGATTTTGATTGCAAGGTCATGGCCCCAGATCTTCAAGTCGTAGCCACAATCTAGATGCAACATATCTGTTTTGGCGAGAAACTGTTGAACAAAGTGTAGAATGACCATTTGGCCCTTACTCACATGCGAAAAAATATCTTGTCTAAAGCTTCCGAAGGAAGCTAACTAAGCCAAAGCTTCACGAAGACGCTATCTCTCACAGGCTTCTCGAGGAAGCTAACTTTCAGACATATCTCACGAGAGATAGCAAAAACAGAACCATTCTAGAGGGTTCGGATTCTGGGAGGGTTGGAACTCTGGGAACGTTTTCCCTGGAATCGTGGATTAATTCTTTCCATCTCTCTGATAGAGAACGATTCTGAGAGGTCTCCCCTGGAATCACGTACCAATTCTTTCCATCAAACCATTATGGGGCAGAAACCTTGCAGGATACGGGGAGCAAGGCAACAATACTTGGAGAGAAGCCATGGAGATGAAGGAGGAACTCCAGCGACTCCGGATTCATCCAAAGGAGTTTCTTGCTTTTATGAACTCAACTTTTGTATGACTTGAGACTTTATTTTAGGGAATTGATGTAGCTACTTTTGAATTTAGTTGAGTACTTAGAATGTCTCAAGCAATGGGTTACAACTCTTATCTATGAGAGCAATGTAATCTTGGTTAACTTAGATGCGAATTTCTAATGTTTAGCTCTTTTGAAATGTTTATGTTGCTATTTGGTTTTATTGTGCTTTTCCTAACTTGCACATGCTTGATCAATATTTGCATGTTCACTAAGCATGGTAGGAGGTTGAGAGATACAAACCATGTTAGAAATGGTAAAATCAAACGTAATAACTATAGCATGAGAATGCCAATGGAGTTATTGCTACCGTGTGTGGATTTTCTAAACTCAAAGCCTTAAATATATTTAAGTGTGACTTCGAGAGAAACATGTTTATATATCATAGAGGGTTGCTTGCAGCTCGAGAGAGACAAGTGACTAAGAGAGAAAAATCCGGTAGATAACAACATAATAAATCATAAGACTAACGTAGAAAGAAACCTTGAATTCACTAGATGGTGAAGTCACTAGCCCTAGATCTTGTATCCAAGTATTATATGCTTGCGTACCCTATTTTTTAGTTTCTTTATTTTATTCTTTTTCATATTTTAGTTGTAGGTTAGTTCTCACCCCTTTGTTGTTTAATCCAAATTGCATAGAACTCACTGAACGTTGGTGATAATCATCAGAATCGCTGTAGTTCGACACTCTTCTCATCACTCTATTACTTGTGCGACGTGTATGCTTGCACATAAAGTGCATCAAGTATGTGTGCATCAAGTTTTTGACACAGTTGCCGGAGATTGTTAGTATGATAAGATCAATACTACGTGAGTTTAGTTAGATTGGACTTCATGTCAAGCTAGGGACATTAAAAAAGCGCTTATTGGGAGGCAACCCAAGCCTTTTTGTCCAATCAGTGATGTATCCTCGTACTCCCTATTATCCATTGATGTGCTTAATTTCCTAATTATCATGAACCTTAAGTTTGGGGATGAGGTGATACATACTTGTTTTGCATTATTAATTTTTCTCGGTAGTTTTAATTAGTTTTTTTTACTTGTTTATGGCTTTGTTTTTATTACTTTTATTTTTATTTTGTTTCACCAAGTCTTTTTGGTCCAATCAAGGATGTGTCCCCGTACTCCTTAATATCCTTTGAAGAGCTTAAATTCTTAACTATCACGAACTTTAATTAGTTGTTTTGACTTGTTCTACTAATCAGGATGTGCCCCCATACTCTCTAATATTCATTAACTTTCATGAACTTTAAGTTTGGGAGGAGGTGACAAATACTTGATTGGTAGTCGTAGAATTTTACTTTGTAGTTTTAATTAGTTTTTACATGTTCCTGGTAGAAATACGAGGCCCCCAACTTCCTGAGACACCACTTCCCCACCTCTTCACGCTGGTATGCCTATTTTCTTTTAAGAGGATGAGGACATAATGTCATACTTGGAGTCTTTCTGAAGACACCACTGACTTCAGGGGAGTACTATTTTAATTGATTATCTATTTAACTCCGCTGGGGCAGTGTCTGCTAAGTTTGGGGAGGGGTGCACCATACTTCCATGCTGCTTCCATTTTTTTTTCATTTCATGCTTTATTGTGTGGTTATGTGCATGTTGTCATCATGTGTTTATATGAAGATTATTGTGTTATCCATGCATTGGCTCATGAAATACTTGAGAATTGTTTGTTGATGAGAAGTGTAATTGAGCATTGTGGGGACCGTATGGAAGTGAATTGATCTAGATGAAGTTTTTGGTTAACTATGAATACTAAAAACTCTTCAACTAGAAGTAGCCCCTCTGGGCCTAAACCAAGAACAAGACAAGTTATGGATATGAAAAAGCAAAAGAAAAAAAAAAGAATACAAGCCAAAAATATCTGAAAATCGTTTCTCTATTTTGATGAATAGCTAGGCATTTGCTTATGTGCATTCAAAGATCAAGTTAGCTATTCCATAGAAAATAAGAGAAAAGAGCATACTGATGTATATAAATGCTCTAAAAATTGTTGTATATATGTAGATGCTCTCGAGTCTAAATGTATGATCTTGATGCAGAGCTTATGTATTGGCTTTAAAAATAATGTCTATCTCAATAGCTGACTGCCTTGACATGGCAAAAAGCGTGGTTGGTGAAAAAGGTTGAAGAGTTTAGTAAGATAAATTTTCAATTTTAATAATTAAGAAGGAAAAATTCACCACAAATGGATGACCCACATGTCCAATTTTCCAATTTCTTGGATTTGAGCAGTTTCTTATATGGAGTGACCATGTGTGATGATGCATTATTTCTTAGTCTTTATATGTGGCTGCGAATGTGTATTTAAATGTATTACCGTGGTTGGCTTTGCATCTATCTTGATGAGCTTTAATGTTTTGCTTGAGGACAGGCAAAGATTTATGTTTGGGGATGCTAATGAGTCGATTTTATACCTATTTTATGTAGACTATTTAGGTCAAATTCGATTCAATATTGATAGGGTGGTGGGTAAGAACATTTTTTAGATTTTTGAAATTTCGAAGCAAGAATCGAACCAAAACCTAAATCAAACCCATATAAACGAGTATAACATGCTCTTGGTGAAGAAACTCGTGAAGAAGATTCGGTTAATTGGTCACGGTAATCTCCAAGGCGGAGATCTCTACCATGTGCACTCCCTGGAAAACTTAAGTGCGGGCTGCTAGACCCAGCGGTAAGAGGTTTCCGGCGAGGACAACGTCATAGGAGCGACGAACTCGGCGGCGGTTTTGTTCTCTTTGCGAGAATCAACAAGAAGATGGGAAGAAGACGAATTGATCATTCCCTTTTTCTTTTTCCGCGAGCTTTTATACTTCAGCCATTAGGGTCGAATTAATCGAGCCCAATAACTAATCTCAACTGGGCTCGATTTTTCCTTGAGTTGGGCTCGAATTACTATAAATTGGGTCGGTCCCACTGAGGCCCAATTTCTTATCGTATCCGGGTTGCCAAATTAATTAATCCTAATTAATTCCTCTCGACCCAATCTCGATCCGCTCTCTAAATTAATTATGTCTCATATAATTAATTCTTTGTGCTCCAGTTTGTCAAATAGAGCGACCCAGTGGGATCCATATCCAGATCGGTAATAAATTAATCTCCATTAATTTATAAATCATAATTGGCATCTAGCAATGGATTATGATCCGATCTAGTACAGACAAATCATGATTCTTTAATTTCGTTTAGTATTAATTCGTCTGTCTCATAATATCTATTAATTAATATCAAGATTAAGAATGTGTCATCATTGACCAATAATTGATTTCTTGGTTTTCAGTACATAATTGTTTATATGTGACTATCTCATAATCACAAAAGCATGCGTACAATTATTACTGCATCAAGATGCCAATGGATATTAACAATCAAATTTCGAGATGAGACGGAGAAAAGTATCATGTTGATAATTTATAACTTTCAGCATGAGTCATGCATAATTGGAAAACTTACCTTTATAGCCCCTCGGTTAAAAGAAGCGTTTTATAATCTCACGTAATATACATTAATCATCTAGAATGATGAATATATCAGATAACTGAATTAATACTACTTGATTTTGCTGATGACACAAACACAATTAATACAACAAGTCAATATCGGTCGAGTACAATACTATGTATCCCGTACATACATATTCATGTGATTAAATAGATACTTCGTTTCAATGATATGTGAAACATGATAATGTATTAACCCTCATGCTAGTCCATATAATAATCTAGTGTTCCTTTGTTAATGACATAAGACTAGGAACTAATTTAGAGTTTTGATTATAATTCATGGAGTTCCACAATTCGAGTTTTCAACTCAAATGATCCATTATACATACAAAATTCTAGGAACAAAATGATATACATAATTCAAAATATATGAAACCAACAAGTGCACCATCAAAAGATTGGTGCTCTAGGTCACTATTGCAACAATCTCCCACTTGAACTAGAGTCAATCAAGTACCAAGTACCAGACCCTATGATTTTATATTCAAAACACATCAGCCCGAAAGCAAATTTCTCATGTATCGTATACCCATAGCACCAACATGTCTCTCATGCTGTGCCAGAAAAAGTAATTTCGTCAGTGGATCAGTTGTGTTACTGTCCGTACCTACTTTGCACATTTTGATGAGTTTATTCTCAACAAATTTCCGAATAACATGATACTTGCATTTGATGTGCATAGTACGTTTGCTGGATCTAAAATCCTTTGCATTCACTATTGCTCCAGTGTTGTCACAATAAAGTTCTATCGCATCTACAATGCTGGGAACAATACCAAGCTCATCAATGAACTCTCGTATCCATATCCCCATCTTGCCTACCTCACAAGCAACTATATAATCTGATTCAACGGTGGAGTCAACCATACAGTCCTGTTTGGAACTCTTCCAACAGACGGTTTGTGATTTTGAGTCATCACGGTTGGTTTGGAAGCTGGTATCACAATACCCTATAGCTGTGAGATGCACCTCACCACTATAGACCAAAATCAAATCCTTAGTTCTTCTCAAGTACTTAAGGATATTTTTTACCGCTGTCCAGTGATCCTCCCCAAGATCCTTTTGATATCTGCTTGTTATGCTCAGAGCATAAGACACGTCAGGGCATGTACATAACAACGGCCGGTGCGTATAGGAACTTGTTCATCTTCTCTTGTTGCTCACATGTCCTAGGACACTAAGATGTACTGAGAGAAACACCATGTGAAATATGTAGGAAACCTCTCTTGAAATCCTGCATGTTGAACCTTTCCAACACCTTTCCTATGTATGTAATTTGACTCAAACCAATGAGTCTCTTTAATCTACCACGATAGATTCAGATACCCAAGATATAGGTAGCATCACCCAAGTCTTTCATTGAGAAAACAGTACTCAATGATGGCTTGACATTTTCAAGCATAGGAACATCGTTCCCTATCAAAAAGTGTCACCGACATATAACACCAAAAATACAATTGAGCTCCCACTCAATTTATTGTAAACACAAGATTTTTTTGGGTTTCTAATGAATCCCAAATTCTTGATCTTGTCATCAAACCCTAAGTTCTAAGTTCGAAATGCCTGCTTTAGTCCATAAATGGACATATTAAGCTTGCATACCTTTTCAACTCTTTTAGGATCGACAAAACCATCAGGTTGTACCATGCTCACATCCTCTTCCAGAGCCCCATTCATGAATGCGGTTTTAACAGTCATCTGTCAAATTTCATAATCATGAAATGCAGAAATAGCTAAAAGGATCCGAATTGTCTGAAACTTGGCCACTGGTGCAAAAGTCTCGTCATAGTCGATCCCCTCAACTTGAGTAAAACCTTTTGCCACCAGACGAGTCTTTTACACAGTCAAGTTGCAATCCATATCAGTCTTCCTCTTGAAGATCCATTTGTTTTTCACGGGTTTTATCCATTCAGGCAAGTCAACCAAGTCCCACACATGGTTGTCTTCCATAAATTGAAATTCGAATTTCATGGCCTTAAGCTATTCATCGGAATCCTCTCTTGACAATGCTTCATTATAAGTTATGGGATCGATATCACCAACAAGTAATATCTCATGTAGTCCTAAATAACTATCAGGTTTTCAGACTACTCTCCCTGACCTTATAATAGATGGTTTGGCTTGTTCAATAGCCTGGCTTGGAACTCCCTCTACTTCGGTTTGGCCTTAAGTATCTAGTAATGAATCTCAAATTTCTTCAAGTATAATCTTGCTCTCGCTATTTTCTTTGGAGTGGAGTTCCTCCTCCAAGAATACACCATGTCGCGCAACAAATATTTTGTTATCCGACTTCTAATAGAAGTAATAACCCTAGGTTTTCCTTGGGTATCCTATGTAGAAGCATTTGTCAGATTTAGGACCAAACTTGTAAGGTATCAGCCGTCTAACATAAGCTTCACAACCCCAAATCTTAAGAAAAGACAAGTTAGGGACCCTCCCTATCCATATCTCGTATGGAGTCTTGTCTACGGATTTGGTGGAAACTCTATTTAAGGTGAAAATAGCCTTTTAAGGGCATATCCTTAAAAGGATAAAGATAAATCGACTCGACTCATCATTGACCGTACCATATCCATCAATGTACAGTTTCTACATTCGAATATACCATTCCACTTTGGTGTTCCAGGAGCAGATTGTGGAACAATCCCACAATTTTTAAGAAGATCAAGAAACTCAAAACTTAAGTACTAGCCACCACGATCCGATTGTGTGCCTTAATCTTCTTTCCAAGTTGATTTTCTACTTCATTATGGAATTCCTTGAATTTCTTCAAGGATTCCGACTTGTGAGTCATCAGAAATGCATAGCCATATCTACTGAAATCTTCAGTAGATGCAATGAAGTATGAATACCCACCTCTCGCACTTATACTTAAAGTAGCACACACGTCTGTGTGCACTAATGCCAACAGCTTAGTGGTTCTCTCGGTGACCTTATTAAAATGTGTCTTGGTCATCTTCACAAGTAAACAAAACTCGTATCTATCAATTGACTTCCAGTCAAAATGATTCAGAAGTCCATTCATTTGGAGCTTCTTGATAAGATTCTTGTTTATTATGAAAAATCATAACAAAAAATATTCAGTTAAAATTCGATTATTGGCATAATCGAAACTGAAAACCGATTGAGCATGCCTACAAGAGACACTCCACCCCATATTCAGACTTCAAAACTTCTAACCATAACTCATCTTTATCTTTTAATATTCTCCCTTCCCACTTCCCAAGCATAGCTTCATTGAACTCTTTCAATCGTCTTAATCCTAAACCCCCTTGATCAATAGGTTGACATATTTTGTCCCAGACCATCCAAGTCATTTTTTTCTTCTGTTGCTTCCCCTCCCCAAACGAAGGTTTTTTTGGATTGTTGTAAGTATTTTGGTGGTTTTCCTAGGGGCTTGGTAGAAATAAAAGTAGTAGGGTTGGCAAGGATGATAGGACTGAGTTTATTAGAATGGTTTTTCCTCCAATGGATATATTCTTATTTTCCACCAGTCAAGTGTTTCTTGAAATCTCTCCACATGCAGTTGCCATATAAATTTATGTACAAAACCAAGTTAAATTACCTAAAAACACTGACTTTACCGCAAGCATACGGATGTAGTTGTGTGAGTGAAAATAGGGTCGAATCCCACATGGAGTGTTTGGTGTTAAAAATTGTTTCAAGTGTGACTGCCTAAACATAAAAAGATAAAATTTATTTTTCGATTTTTAAAAAAGAAATTGATATAACCAAAGAATTACAAAATAACTTAACTATTTATGAAATTCTAAACACTGGAGATCACGAGAAAATAAACAGGGACTAATGGATACTCCTAACTATGACTAGGGTGATTTTAATTTTTCTCAATTTATGCAAGTTTACATGCCAAGGTTAAACTGACTAGGGATGATGCTTTTACGCTCTAGTTTCGTATGCCTAGTACTCCTAGAATTGTTGGCTAACTCCCTATGTTGAGTTATACCTAGCCAAGTTTAAACTAACCCAACTGCATCTTCCCACACTTAATTTCCAAGTAAACAGGAGACTCATTCAAGTGCGTGTTCACATTAATAATAAAGTACAAGAAATCCACTTTTTACCTACCTTATGTCTAAGCATAGGTTTCAAGTTCTATTTGACAAATATCGCACAATATGGCAATAAAGAGTTAACCAATATTGTATATTTTCACGTAATTTATTTGGCCAAAATAAATCACATGCATTTACTAATTTAATTTGTCAAAAAAACTAATCAGAAATAACTAAAACATGAAACTCACATTAATGTACAAAAAATCAGTCATCCATCTGTCAATTTAGGAGTATAAAATAAATTAGCTAAGCATATTAAATTTGAAACAACACCACATAAATTTAAACAATGAAAATATAATTAAAACTTATGAATTCAGAAAACTTCTCTAAAGAAGTAATCTAGTCCAAGCTTTAATCCACTTGAAAATTGTTCCAAATCAAACTTGTTGTAGCTTTTTTTCTTTTTTCTTCCGCCAACTTCTCCTCAATCTTTTTGATCAACAGATTGGTGGAAAAGCTTAGGGATTTGATCTACTTCAAGTAATCTTAGTTTTCACTTTCTAGACGATTTTTGTAATAGTACCTATAGTTGGTACATGTACATATTTTATTATATGAATATAAACCGTAGCTTTTCAAAAAAAAAAAAAAAAAAAACTTCTCCTCAATCTTTTTTTCCCTTCTTCATTTTTATTCTTTTCCCTCAATTCTTTCTCTTTCTTCCTGAATTTTTCTTCTTTTCCTCTCCTCTTAAATTTTTCTTTTTGTCTTTTCCTCCCCTTCTCCTTTCCTGCATGAACTCCTGCTGATTTTGCTTTTGTTTTGTTTTCTTTTTCTTCCCATATTCTCTCCACCAGAATTATTCCTCAATTGTTTCCTTCCTGCGTAGCCTTCTTTCGTCTTTCCTTCCTACTGTTTTTTATTCTCCTCTCCATCAATCACGTGCGGCTGCCCTCAATTCTCCTCTTCAATTCTTCTCCAGGCGGCCGACCTCCTTGAATTCTTTTTTTTCCGTCTGAGTTTTCTCTCCCCCTGTCTTTTTATTCTTTCTCGTGGACCCTCTCATGCGGCTATTCAATTGCTTCACGTTTCTTCTTTCAGCGGCACGGCTGACTTTTCTTGTTCTTTTTTTTTTTGATCCAACTTTTCTTTTCTTGTTCTTTTGTTTTGTTTTGTTCTCCACGTGAACTTTTTTTTGTCTTGTTCTTGCTGCATTAATTTCCTGCACGCGGATATTTTTTTTTCTTCTCGTGACTGTTTTCCTTCGCGTCCCCAGCGACTCAACTTTTCCTGTGTGACTTCTCTCTTCCAATTCAATTCTCTTTGTTGGTTTTTTTCTTCCTTCCTCCAGTGGCGTCGTGAATTCCTCCCTCTCAATTTATTTGATGCGGCTGTCTTATTTCCTTCTCTCCAAGTGGCTACATCTTTTATATGCCCTTCAATTTCCAACGTGTAAGGGCTTCAAGGTTTTTGTTCTTTTGGGCCAATCAATATTTTTTGTCTACTTTGGGCTTTTTCAACAAAGTGGCCCCAAATATTTTTTTCTCTAATAAATTTTCCTACACATTCATAAAATAACTCAAAGTAAAAATCATGCCACTTTTCAATAAAAATTATCAAAATGAGTCATTTATCATTATCTACAAGTGTAAAATCATACGAAATAAATAGGTTTATTTGATTTCCATTAAACTCTCCCAACCGTCCCAATCCTGAACCCCCTTGATCAATAGGTTGACATATTTTGTCCCACACCATCCAAGTCATTTTTTTCTTCTGTTGCTTCCCCTCCCCAAACAAAGGTTTTTTTGGATGGTTGTAAGTATTTTGGTGGTTTTCCTAGGGGCTTGGTAGAAATAAAAGTAGTAGGGTCGGCAAGGATGATAGGACCGAGTTTATTAGAATGGTTCTTCTTCCAATGGATATATTATTATTTTCCCACCAGTCAAGTGTTTCTTGAAATCTCTCCACATGCAGTTGCCAAGTTGCATGTCTTCGCATATTAGCCCCAATCGGCAATCCAATGTATGTGAAATGGATTGTTCCCATATTACAATTAAAATTTCTGTAATTTCCTTCATTTCCATTGTCAACCTATAATCTCAATCAAGCTAGTTTTCCATAAATTTACCTTCAAACCTGATATTAGCTCAAAATTTTGGAGTATGGCCTTGAAACCTCTAACATGTTTCCATGACATTTCCCCAAATAGTATTGTATCATTGGCAAACAGGAGATGGGAGAATTGTGGTGGAGGCAGGGGACCAGGGGGGCCATGGTCCCCCACCCAAAAAAATAAATAAATAAATAAATAAATTACAGGTAAAAAAAAATAAAAAAAAAATTAGTTTGGTCCCCCTCATAGAATATTATATACCTAATGGTTTTAAGACTTGTAAAGAAGTTTGGTATGGATGCGTTTGTCAATTGATAGGTTTTCATCTGTCAGCCTCGGTATCGAAACCTGGACTCAGCTATTTTTTTTTGTTTTTTTCTAAGAAATCAAAAAAAAATCTTGTGATTCCTAAAGGGATTTGAACTTAAGTTGAATTGAAAATTTTCATATAGGAACCACCAGGTTACCATACATTATTGCAAACTAATTTATTCAAATAGTATATATTTGTTTTACATTTCTTTAATATAATTATTTTTGTTAATTTTAATATTTTGGTAGATAGTTTTATCTGATATTTTTATAATAAATCTGGCTACAAAAATTATTGTTATCTATGTATAGATTGTAATAACTTCTAAACATGCAGATCTGACTTATATTGATATTAAAATAATTTTATAAAATAAGAAATAAATTTAACTATTATAGTTTCTACCGCAATATTTGAACATGTATACCCAATCGAACGTCATTCAACCCGGTCCGACCTACTCTCTTTAGACTGTC
>JAOWBN010102001.1:3031-19750 GCA_028565015.1 Pinguicula moranensis
CTTGCTCTCACCCCCTTCCATTTTGTCTCTTGTAGATAGGCCACATCCAGTCTTCTCTTCCTTAAGATATCTTCCAACTCTAAAGACTTTGCTGTCAAGGTCCCCACATTCCAAGTGTCAAAGCGTAATCCTATGTTTTGCACTCCCACCCCACCCTGTCCCCTCGTCATCGAACACGACCTCAGGTTACCATAATTAGCACTCGAGTTTATATTCACTACAAACATATTGCCACCCAAAAAATACTTCAAAGAATACAAGAGAGTAATATGATAGCAATAATATCAGAAAAATACTAATGTCAAAAAATAATAATAATAATAATAATAATAATAATAATAATAATAATAATAATAATAGAGGTAAAAGAGGAGCGGTAAAGAAAAGAAGTAAACGAACAAATATGGCACAATCTAACCAACACTCCACAGAACACCCAAACAAAAAATCTAAACACTGTCAGAAAAAATTCTAAACAACACCTAACAAAAATGTAAATAGTATTTATATATGCTAAATGTGAAGATGAAATTCGAGTTTAATATTGACGCGGAATGTTTTACTGGAGTTTTCCACAAATCTCGACGTTACACATCAAGTTGCGCAAATATCCCCCTTACCTGTCGATTGAGCAGTGGCTTTACCGCGTTCCTACAACCACGCAGAGCAATTCCCAAATCTAAAAAACACCACGTCGACAGACGCACGACAAGACAAAGGTGAAGACTCTGGGTTGCGGCGACAGGCGACGAGTCCTGCAATAAAAAGCCAAAAAAAAACCAAAAAAATATTGCCAAGATGTTGCGCTTGCTCCTAATCGCCCGACGATGGCTGGGGGGCCGAAAAAAAAGACAGCCGGAAGACAAAGTGTGGAGGGCCGGGAGGAGGACTCTCGAAACTGACCGCTAAAATGCGAGTGAAATCGCGAGGGACTTCACGATTTTTGTGAGTTAAAAATCGAGCAGAAATGCCGAGGGTTTCGCAAGGAGAGAGATAATCCTTACATTTAAGATTAGAGTAATGAGGATATCTCCCGGTAATAAAGTAACTAATGGCAGCAAATGAAGAAGCATATATCAGAAGATAAACAATCATCTGCAACGAAAGTGATAGACCAAATACAGGATATCAGAAGGCAGGTTCCCCTGAATTCTTTCATTATTTTATTTGAATTTATTAGCTGCCAGCCTTGATATCTATTAGCTGCCAGCCTTGATATCTATTAGCTGCCATCACAGAAAATGAAATCAATGAAAGCATGAAGCCGGAAACCCTAAACCCCAAGGTAGACTTTCCCAATATCTTATTTCTTTCACCTCTTCATTATTGACAGCAAAGTAAGAAGATAAAACAAAAGGATGTGAAATTTATTTATGCAATTTTAACAAGCAATTTGTTGAACCAAACCACTAGAATCTCTCATTCCAATTACTTTTGTGTGATTTTTTCCGACCCACACTCTGTTCTACAAGTAGGATGGGAAGAATGTGACGCCAGCCATTTCTGAATACAATGCACATGGAACCCATGGCTGCACTTCTCTAGAATCCTAATTTGCTCCTTGACGGTGAACTCCAACACGCAGATGATGCACTCAGCCTTTGCTTCGTTCGTCTTCATCTCCTTCGAGTAAGGTATTTCCATAACTCCATTCGTCACCTCCAATTTTTGATCCTCAGCCTCTCGTTCACATCGTCGCTGACAATGCTGATGAATGAAGTACCGAACGACGGCTTGCAGAACCAGCTAGAACTTTGATGATGGCTGATTGGGGTTTTGGGTCAAAATCGAATAGGGTATACCGGTGGCATAACTTGTAAATATGTGCAAAATGCAAAGGAATCTTCATTTGGGATTGAAAAAACTGATTACAATATACCCAAATTTCGAGGGATTAGAAATCAGATGCAATCAGTGAACAATGATGAACAGTATAGGTCGATTGAAATTCCTCGACCCAAAAGTGAAGATGTATGTGTATCAAACATGTTGTGCATATGGATAAACCCAATATTCTTGCAGTTATCACCCCACAATTGGACTAGCAAATTGGGCCTAAAGGAATCCTATGTACATCATGAGTTTATCTTAACAATTAAAGGATCAATGTAGCGCACAAACACATTGCAGAAACATTCAATATGTAATTTACTCGTTCACATTTTTACGAAAGAAATCTGCATTTACCAATCTATCAACTCACACAAACTCACCCATGTTTAAGTTGATCCATACACCACAGGTCTTTTAATTGTAGTAAAATACAGGTCAACGACTCAATTATTTTTTCTACACATTTGTCAGAAGATTCTTATGAAAATACATCGGCCGCAAATTTCGTGGGTGTTTGCAAATTCTTGTGCTTATGCAGAAGTAGCTTTTCAAAAGGCCTTTTGAAAAAAAGAGCTTTCCTGAATAAGTTGAAAAGTGTTTGCAAAATATGCTTTACTACAGGAAAAGTCACAAATACAGTGTTTGCAGATTATTATTTCTAAACGTGCTTTTCTTAAATTATAATTGGGAAATGACAAAGTTGTCCTCAAATTAAGGATATTTGGGAAATATTAAACTATTTATGAGGGTAAGAATGTCAAAAATTTAAAATTTAAAATAATTACAAAATTATCACCGCCAAAAGCACTCCAGAAGCTACCCCAGCGATGCTTCTGACTTTCGGGATTTTTTTGACTTCTCCACCGCCAAAAGTCAGAAGTCAATCGTCAAAAGCCAAAATTGCAAACACTTCAAATAGACTTTTCCACCGTCAAAAGCCAAAAGTTCCTTTTCCGTGGAACTTGCAAACACCTCCTTCGTCTTCGATATGTCAAAATGTGGACACCGTTTACGATTTCCAAATATCACAGATGTCATTTGTGATATTCAAAATATCCTAGACATCATTAGTGAATTTTTGGATACCGCTAATGCATCAACGATCGTCATTAAGTCGTAATTAATCTCGATTGATCCATGTGTTAGACAGACGGGATGCCCACACTTAATTTTTCATTAATGGCATTAGCGATATTAATCTTATCCTCAATGCCGTTAGCGATATAATGTCAATATAAGAAAATTTTCTCAGTCATGTATCTCATTTCTCGACGATTTTTTCCTCATCATCGTCCACTAGCAGAAATTATGCAAATCTCAGTCTCCCCCGTCGAATTCTTCGCTCCTAATTCAAGTAATGCTCGTTTTTCATACTTTCCTTCTCTCTTTGCTTTCTAGTGCAATGATTTTTTTCTCAGCATTTTTCAAAAGCTTTTTTTGACATTTTCCAGTGTTTCCCAACAGACTTTCTGGTAAATTTCCATCATTTTCCTGCGCTACAATTTGAATGTAATATTAATCCCTAATTTGCATGCCTAATTTCAATTTTTATTTTTGGGATATAATTAGGATTTGTGAATTCAAAACGTAAATCTATAAATTAGGGCTTGATTTGCCTAAATTGGGGATTGAATTAGGTTTTATTTTATTTTTATTTTTAGTTGAATTTTGAGTTACATGATTTAGCAATCTTTACATGACCAGTCGTTCAATTAGTGGTCGGCAACGGCGGTCCCTTAACAATTATGGGACCATTTTTGGCGTTAGAGAATTTTTGAAAATCGCTAACGCCATTAGAGACAATTTTTCATTTTTTATGTTTGAAATTATATATGCTGTTATGGAATAATGTTGATAATTTAGATAATTAGTTAATAATGTTGATAGATGGAATAAAGTTATAATTAGTTATTAATATTGTTATTTATGTATTTAACATAGTATTTGTTAGAAATCACGTTTATTAGGGTATGAAATTATTTTATGTTATTTATAGCATCTTTGTTTATTATTTGTTCAATTTAATGTTAATATTTACTCTATTGCTTATCAAGTCTTGGTAGCTCACAACTGTGAGGTGTTGGGAATATACTGGGTAAAGTTGCGTATTTACTCTATTGCTTCATATGCTTAATGTTAATTCGTTGCTTATTTAATAATTATTTATTTGCATGCTATTTGTAGAATATTTATTTATTATTATTTCAATTAATAATTTATTTTGTTTATTTAATTGTTGTTTGGCATAAAGGATAAATTATGACGATCATCAGAGTCACTGCCATGTTGTCGACCAGCGTGTTTCATAGTCCTTGTTAGGGTACATGAGCAACCATGAGACAGACTCAACTACTTGATCATACTCTTAATCAAGATGAATTAGTGATGTCAAGGCGTCCAACTTATCATCTTACTAGAATCAAATTACACCAGCAAGTTCAGTAGCATATACATTCCACTAGCTTATGGGGCGGCATACTTGACCCATGGGTTATTGTAGACCAATCACTCATCACTTCTCTGCTCGAGAGATGGCATCCTGCCACTCTATCTTTCGTCTTGGTGGTGGAGAGTACTCAATCACACTATAGGATATATCCGATCTTGGAGCTCTCGATATATGGTTGCCTAGTTGTCAAGGATGGGGCGGAGAGGTGGTCGAGGCAGAGGATGGTTGATTATTGTTTTGAGTACACTATGGTATGCAACTTGAGCCGATAAATTTTAAACGTCAGGTGGTTTTTGTATCTTGCCATTTGAGATATGATTTGGCTCTTGCAAGAGAGATTACTAACGATGACATGATTTGGCTCCTGCAAGAGAGATTACTGACGATGACATGATTTGGCTTTTGCAAGAGAGATTACTTCTCTCTTTGCTGTCTAGTGCAATGATTTTCAATTTTCTCAGCATTTTTCCAAAGCTTTTTTTGACATTTTCCAGTGTTTCCCAACTGATTTTCCAGTAAATTTCCATCATTTTCCCGCGCTACAATTTGAAGGTAATATTAATCCCTAATTTGCATGACTAATTTTTATTTTTTGGATATAATTAGGATTTATTAGGATTTGTGAATTCGAAATGTAAATCTATAAATTAGGGTTTTCATTTTCCTGCGCTACAATTTGAAGGTAATATTAATCCTTAATTCGCATGACTAATTTTTATTTTTTGGATATAATTAGGATTTGTGAATTTGAAATGTAAATCTATAAATTACGGTTTGATTTGCCTAAATCGGGGATTGAATTAGGTTTTGTTTGATCTTGATTTTTAGTTTAATTTTGAGTTATAGGATTTAGCAATTTTACATGACCAGTCGTTCAATTAGTGGTCGGCAACGGCGGTCCCCTAACAAGTAGAAGAGTATATAAACTCTTATATTTGGAATACCTAATTTAGAATGATATATTGAAACTCAATAAATACTTTTTTCCAATTCTAGTCTAAGATTTATGCTATTAATAAATTGTTTTACTAACTTGGTTGTGCATTTTGATTTCTCCGGGGTATCGCCAAGTCTATATAGTAATCAACTATCCTTTTTAGTTGCTTTTCTGCAATTTTTGTCATTGAGGGTTTTTTCTTAGCTATTGTTTTTTGGTTTGGCTCGTCCGAAACTTGTACAGGCCACTATGATGAGCCCTCGGTTTGGTACAAATATTGTAGCCCAAACTACCCCGTTGATGGGACACCTCGTACCTGAATTCCATAAATCACAAGATTTATTGTAGAAGAAATTAGCCCATCTATTACCTATAGTTGAAGCCTAGCCATTTTAAAGTTCAATCTCGGTCCGTCAATATAGGCGACTTCCTCTGGGTGCTCCTCTAGAGCAGGGATTGCTGATTTTTTGGCTCAACTCTCGACCTATCATATCTTGGAGGTGGCCTGTCAATTATGTCCCTTGCTTGTCCAGACCCATTAAGTTTAGAACAGGTGCCACGCCTTCTATAAAATGTCCGCCTTGAGTAGTTGTTACACTAGATTCCAAAGTCATGTTGCCATCAACAAATACGACATCATCGATGTTTGCTCAGATTTCTGGCAAAGGGTTTTGGAGGGGTGCCCGCCAGGGTCAACACGAGGAAGAGGGTGTTGAATTGCCGTAGAATTTCTTCTGATTACCCCATACCTTCTGCTTTCTTTTCACCCTCTATTCCTTTGGAGGGGGCGTGGGATTTCTACATGGATGAATAGATTGGCGATTTTGTCTTCAATTTTCACCTCCACCACCGTTGCAACCCTCTCGACACAGTCGATGATGATAAGAGATCGGCCAACTAGCAAATTCATTTTTTCTGAAGTGCAAGTTGCGACCTTGATGCAGCGACCAACTCCCACAGCCACCTCTGTGAAGAAACCTTTCATTCAAGCACGTGAGAGGGTGAGAATGTTTCGAGAAGCCATGGAGGCTTGGGTGGTTTGAGAAAGAAATCTTCCATTGATCTTGCTTGATTGTTCATGATCGAGTACATGGTTCTTATAGATAAATTCTACTATTGATTAAATCTATTGTTGCATCTACTAAATTTACTTTTTCATACAATCCTTTATTAACTCGTGCTGTGCAGATCCGGATGGCTTCATTTGAGGAATCCTTGGTTGAATAATTTGTCCATCCATGTGACTTTTAATGTAGGTAAGGCCAGTTGTAGTTATATTATCATGACAAGGATCATGATTTACAATACTGCTAACACCCCCACCCAAGCTGAGTGCAGGGTTGAAGCATACGTGAAGCTTGGACCGAAAGAACTCAAATTACTCATAGGAAAGATTTGAGCCGTCTGGATATTCTAAAAAGTTGAGTTGGGTGTGAATGCACCATATGAGGGTTGGTGCATGTCTTATGCGCAGTATTTTTGGTCAACACTCCCCGCAAGCTGAGCGTGGAATTTAAAGAGCACATGAAGCTTGGATCAAAAGAGTAAGAAAGAAAATAAACACCTCATACCGCTGTAGCTCAAGTTGACTAGTGAGGGATAACTAAAATTTAAACTAAAAGAAAATTAAAGGTCCAAGCATAATGAAACCCAATAAATGGGGCCGGTCCAGGAGGAAATGAAGCAAGAATTAATAATATCTAGCATAGAAAAATTGTGCAACCCAAATGTGATGAAATAAATTCGGCCCAACTGTATAAAGTGAGGCCCATGAAGCAAGCCCAGACAGATAAAGGTGGCCCAAGATTTAAATAAGGCCCAAGTTTTATTGCGTGTCCTTCCACGCCCTAACAAATCTTCGCCGCTTCTCTAGACAAGATCTGAACTCATTTTATTGATTCTCTGCTCCAGTATTCACATGGATCTCACAAATAACATTCTTCACCTTCTTTCTCTTTCATTCAACATAGAAAAAAAATACAGTAGATTGATAGGTGCAACAAGATTATGATATTGGGTGGAGATCTACTTTTTGCAATCACACCTAGCCCATCATAGAAAGACGATTACGGATAGATAGGAAAGATCTTCAAGACATGGTCGTCTAACTGGTCCGAGATAATCACAAGAAATTGGTTGGATCATATCCTCAAATCAATCGTCTTCAAGAAATTTTTAAAAAGCAAGACAAACAGAGACAGGAGAGGAGATTCTCGAGCTTTCAGACCACGATGCTACAGTGAAGGATAACGGCAATGGAAATGGTTAAACAAAGGTGACAGTGGATAAGAGGTACATCATACACATCTCAATTTTCACCTCCGAGCTTTTTTTTTGTGACCAGATATTTGATTCTTTTTGTGTTATTGCGTTGAGAAGAAAATGGAGAATAACAATCAATCATCTTTATGGCAATTCAGTGAAAATCTCCACCTCCAGACTGAAAATTTAGCTGATCTATCACTGAATGATTCTATTTTGAGCCGGAGCAAAACAAAGAAGGTAGCAGCAAAAAAAAAACAGTTGACAGAAAGCAGAAAAATGAGAAAAACAACCAAGAATGCAGAAGCTTATTTTGGAGAATAGAAAAAACATGAAGAACATGTCTGTTAAGCCTTTATTGGTGCTTTGATACCATGAGAATGTTTAGAGAAGTCATGGAAGCTTAGGCGGTTTGAGAAAGAAATCTTCCATTGATCTTTCTTGATCGTTCATGATCGAATACATGGTTCTTACAGATAAATTCTACTGTTGACTAAATCTATTGTTGCAGCTACTAAATCTACTTTTCCAGACAATCCTTTATTGACTCGTGTTGTGCAGATCTTGTTAGAATAGACGAAAGGTTGAGAGGAATTTAATACATAAGATTGTGATCCCTGAAAATCAGGGATCACAATCTTATCCCTAATAAATACCTCTCCATCAACAAATAGTATTCCCTGTTCATACTCTTCTATAAAGTGGAACGTGTAACACAATTGAAGATGTACAGAAATAAAGTAATAAAGTTGTTCAGCCTCATTTATCACAAGCAACATGGTATCAGAGCTATTCTTTCGATCAATCCAACCTGTTCTTTAGCTCATCATCTACCAATGGCCAATAATACCGAAAAACCACTTAAAACGTCCGAGGATGCTTAAAAAATTGCGAGCCCCCTTCCGGACGAGTTTACAGAGAGGTTTGCCTGACTTCTCACACAAATCCAAACCCCTGAATCCAACACACCAATTTCAATCAAACTAAAATTAAATGACCAGAATTATCCCCTTTGGAGTCGATTGACCAAGGTAGTCGTTGGCAGCAAAGGTAAACTTGGGTATCTTACTGATGATCCACCTCAAGAAGGCACGCCGGAGTACGACAAATGGGAACAAGTTGATTTAATGGTTTGCACCAACTTGTTAGATGCCATGGAATCCAACTTAATTGATAGGTATGCTTTTTATACCTCCGCTAAAGCCATGTGGAATGGATTAGCAATTACATATACAAGCGGGAGTGACAAACTCCAGATGTTCGATTTATCAGTACGAGCAAACAAGCATATGCAACATAAATGCAATTTTGAAGAGTTATATACAACTCTCACACAAATCTGGTAGGAAATGGATCAGCGTCAATCGAATCCGATGAAATGTTCGGAAGATATTGCCATCTTTAATCAACTGCGCTAAGAAACTCATTTATTTCAGTTTCTCGCCGCAATTGATCTTGAATTTGATTCAATTAAAACGAGACTTGCTAAAAATCGATCTTCTCCCGTCCGTAGAAATTGCATATGCAGCATTTCTTTGGGAAACCGCACGACTCCAAATTCTCAATCCGGGTCACAACGGTTCTGGCAAAATAACTCACGAAACTAGAAGCGACTTGGTAGTAAAATCCCGGTCAGATTTTGGTCGTGCTCCGACCAAATCATCATCCCGGACATCAGATATTACAAATCAAAGCTATGGTGTACGAGGTGCGAAAAATCGGGTCACGCTACAGAACGATGTTTCAAAATAATCAGATATCCTGATTGATTTTTCAAGGACAAAAACCGGGTAGGGGGCGGCTGCCGCCACCGTGGGAAACTCAAAGGTCGCCACCACAAGCGGCAACGACCAACCTTATGGTTTTGGCGGAGCAGTCGCCATTTTTAAAGAGAAGACGGACGTTGCTAGTTTTCCAAAATCTGCAGGCGGACAGTTAGAATTAAATCCCTCGTCTTTGTGCATTTTTGAAGAATCGTCCATGCAATTGTCAAGCCCTACGATCAGGCCCCCAAGACTTTCCATGTTTGCAGCTGGCTCCTCGTGTGAAACAAGAACTTTTAGAATGGCCCCCCAGGTTTCTGACTCTTGCTTACACGCCCAGCAGAAACCCTGTACTCTCAAACAAACCCAACCAAAACACGATTCTACAGCCAACCCCCACCACATTCCAAAATTAAAATTTCAAACCTTTCTTTTCCTGAAAACACCATTCGAACCCAGACAAAACCACCAAAAACCAAACAGCCTCCAATATTTTCTGAAAAAACCGCACAACCCCCAATATTTTCTGAAAAATCCGAACAACCCCAAATTTTTTTTGAAAAATCCAAAAAGGCTCCAATTTTGTCCCAACCAAAATTCTTCCATCCCGGGTGTTTTGATTTTGCCTCCGAGACTTATATAACCTGGGACAATCGTAATTCAGTGGATTCTCAATGGTTAATTGATTGTGGGGCCACAGACACAATGACAAACGCTGCTACTGATATTATTCAGCCACATGCTCCTAAAAAGAAATTTATTCACACTGTGAATGGGGGTATATCATCAGTTGATGGAAGTGGGACAATTCATGTCTCACCTTCTTTGATGTTACAAAATTGTCTCTATGTCCTGTCACTCTCCTGCAAATTGTTATTCGTTAGTCATGTTACTAAGGAACTCAATTGTCGTGTTCTAATTTATTCGCATTTTCGTATCTTTAATGATCTTCAGATGCAGGCAATTATTGGACGTGGCACTAAGCAGAACGGGTTGTACTATGTCGATGATATAATCGGATCGAGCAGAGTTCTGACGATATCCAGTGCTTGTGATCGACAGCGTTGGTTGTGGCACCATCGACTTGGACAGCCTTCTTATGGTTATCTTAAACTGGTGCTTCTACATTTATTTTTGCATAATAAACCACTGGAGTGTGATATATGTTGTTTGGTTAAAACACATCGTACTTCGTATTGGTTAAATAATACTAGTACCAGTTCAGTTTTTTCTCTGGTTCATTCGGATGTATAGGGGCATGCTCCGGGATCTTTCCTTATTGGTTATCGATATTTTCTATTATTTATTGATGATTGCACCATTGTGACCTGGGTTTATTTTCTTACACAAAAATCCGAGGTTTGTCAGAAGTTTATTGATTTTTATACCATGGCCAAAGCCCAGTTTCATCAGCCAATTCGTATCTTTCGTTCTGACAATGGGGAGAAATTCGTCAATCAATCTATGCAACAATTTTTTCGCACCAATGGCCTTATCCATGAAACCACCTGTCCTCATACTCCCGAACAAAATGGTACAGTTGAACAAAAAAATCGATTGCTTCTTGAAGTTACCCGAGCACTTATGCTTGAATCAAAAGTTCCTAGTTGTTTCTGGCCTGAGGCAATTGCAACCGCTAACTATCTCACCAATCGCTTACCCACCAAAGCTCTTAACCTTAAAAGTCCCCTTTAAACTTTGGCTACACAAGCTGAGGTCCCATCTGTACTCACTCTTCCACCCAAAATCTTCGGTTGTTCTGTGTATGTTCACATTCCCAAATCTGAATGAAGCAAAATTGATCCATGTGCTCTCAAATGTGTATTTGTTGATTATGGTATTAACAAGCGCGGATACCGATGCTATCACCCTAGCACTCAGCGCATGTATACCCCTATGGATTGTAATTTCATGGAAACAGAGTACTAATACTGTAATAACCCCTCTAGTGATCAGGGGGATCATACTGCAACTGCTGATTCACTAAGTTGGTTATTACAAAGTTTTGATATAGTATTTTCTTTCAAGGAACCTGACATAGTCTAGTCCTCTGTCTCACCTGCTACTCCAATAGAACCACCGTTTGAAGACCCTAAGGTACATACTTCTCTTGATTCCAATTTTTTGGCTGAAACTAAAACTATTATTGTTGGTACTGTTATGCCTAACATTATAGAGGGATCACCTGAGAGTGAAAGCAGATATATCTTGCCTCCACGGCAAAACAAGGGGTACCTGCTAAGCGATATGAACCAGAGCATGTGGCCAAACAAACTAGATATCCAGTAGTTGATCTATCTAGGGGAAGTCTCTCTCCTTCAGCTTGTTCGTTTATGGCAACAGTCTATTCTGACCGGGTACCAAAAACAATACGTGAAGCACAGGGACAAGCAGAGTAGCGAGATGCAATGGATACTGAAATGACTGCTCTGCAGAAGAATAATACATGGGTGAAATGCAAGCGACCACTTGATAAAAGTACTGTGGGATGTCGCTGGGTGTTCAACATCAAATGAAAGGCGGATGGTACGATTGAATGATACAAGGCTCGGTTGGTAGCCAAGGGATATACTCAAACATACGGTATTGACTACTCAGAGACTTTTTCTCCTGTAGCCAAAATCAATACTATTAGAGTACTATTTTCTATTGCTGCCAATCGAGACTGGTCATTGCATCAATTCGATGTGAAGAATGCTTTTCTTCACGATGATCTAGAAGAAGAAGTATATATGGAACCACCCCTTGAGTTCTTGAAAATGTTTCAAAAGGACGAAGTGTGTCTGTTAAAAAAGGCCTTATATGGTCTGAAGCAGTCCTCACGAGCCTGGTTTAGGCGCTTTATAGTGGCTATGAAACAATATGGATACAGTCAAAGTAATGCAGATCATACATTGTTCCTGAAGCACAAAGGAGATCTAGTTACATGCCTTATTATCTATGTTGCTGATATGGTGATCACTGGGGACGATGTTGAAGAAATAAAAAATCTTCGATCACACTTATTTGCAGAGTTCAAGATGAAAGATCTTAGAGGGTTTAAATTCTTTCTTGGGATTGAGGTATTAAAATCATCCAGGGGAATATTCATCTCACAAAGGAAATATATACTCGATCTCCTTGCTCAAACTGGGTTGTTGGATTGTAAGCCAACAAACACTCCAATGATGGCCAATCACAGGTTAGGTCTTGATACAAATGTTGCTATGGCCAAAAGGGAACAATATCAATGTCTGGTAGGGAAGTTGATTTATCTCTCCCATACTAGATCTGATATATCACACACTATGGGAGTAACAGTCAGTTCATGAAAGACTGCATGAAGAACATATGGATGCCGCATACAGAGTGGTATGATATTTGAAAGGTACTGCTGGACGAGGGGTATTTTTCCAAAAACATGGCCAGCTTGACATATGTGCCTATATAAATGCTGATTGGGCAGGAAGTCAAACAGACAGACGATCTACCTCTGGGTACTTTACTCTAGTTGGGGGAAACTTCATAACATGGCGAAGTAAGAAACAGAAAGTGGTAGCATTGTCAAGTGTCGAGGCAGAATTCAGAGGTATTGCTCGTAGGCTGACTGAAGTTCTTTGGTTAAAGAAATTATTGATTGAGATCGGTGTCTCAATATCCTATGCTATACCATTGATGTGTGACAACAAGGCAGCAATTAGTATCTCATGAAACCCAGTCCAACATGACAAAACAAAGCATATTGAAGTTTATAGACACTTCAATCAAAGAGAAGCTTGAAGATGGGACTATCCAACTATCATTTATACGGTCGGAGGCATAACTTGCAGATATCTTAACTAAAGCAATTACAGGCAAAGTGTTCCATGAAATATTACACAAGTTGGGTATCGGTGACCCGACTATCCAACTTGAGAGCGAGTGTTAGAATAGACAAAACGTGGAGAATAATTTAATACATAAGATTGTGATCCCTGGAAATCTTAACCCTAATAAATACCTCTGCATTAGCAAATAGTATTCCCTAGTGGAACATGTAACACAGTTGAAGATATACAAAAATAAAGTGATGAAGTTGTTCAACCTCATTTATCACAGGCAACAGATCCAGATGGCTTGATTTGAAGAATCCTTGGTTGAATAATTTGGCCATCTATGTGACTTTGAATGTAAGTAGGGCCAGCTATAGTTATATTATCAGGTAAGTATCATGATTTATAATACTGCTAACAGAGGGGTTCCATGGATACAGATCTAGGTCGCACGTCCATCACCCCTATTCATCAATCCCTCCCGGAGGTTACAAACCCCCATGTTTTCCAAGATTTCCTCATCAGTAAGAAGCTATAATTTTAGCTCTTCAGTACTCAATCGGATCAGGATTTTGCCTTCCTCAGGATGTAAGACTGCCGAGCCTACGTAACCTACGTTTATCATTTGTTTCTCTGCTTTTTTTTGTCCGTTTAGCTATTGTATTTCAATTTGATTGTTGCATGTTTTGCGTTCCCAGGTGGGTTAATGGTGGGCGGTTGTGGTTGATTGAGTCGTCTAGTTCTATTAACGGATTGCGGCCGTCTAATCTGGCAGCCCCTGTTGTCTATAGTTACCGGGTTGACTCTCAATTTGTGAGTCCCTATGACGATGCCATCCAATTGGCTTTCCAGGTGGATTGTTTTTTTGTTAGGGAAGAATCTTACAAACACAAAGCACTGGCCAGAGCGGTCTGGATTTGTTAGGAGGTGAATGTCACGGTCACGTACGTACCCAAGTTTTGCGAAGAAGGCGCCCATTTCAGCTCTAGTCCATTTTTTGGCAAATTTTGTTATATGATACGAGACGGTTTCGTCTCTCAAGCCTTGTATGTAGGCTGACAATCCTTTCTTTTGGTTATGTTGCTCAGGTGATGTTGGAGGAAGGGGTCTTACCCTGTTCGACAGACCCTTTCTTTTCTGTTTTTGCTTTTGTCGGGTGGGTATGTATGTGTCATTCCTCCTGGTCCTCGTCCGGGGGGTGGCACAGGTAGTTGGCCATCGGTTGGATCCCATTTGTGAGCTTCTTTATTGCAATGTCTTATCCTTCTTCTTTACCTATTCCTTTCAATTCTTTTTCTCTTGAGATGGATGTCTTAATGGATTTGAGTTATAATTTTTTGTAGTTGAGATTATTTCTGTGAAAACTGATGGAGGATATGATCTTGAGGTTTTATTTATACTGGCGATTTCCAAGAAATATGAGGAAAGAAACTTTGGTTGTATTGTAGTTAAATATGCATTCCAATTTAATCTTGATAATTTAGGGGTGTCTAACGGAATTGACGATAGCGGGTGGTAGATACTAATGGTAATGAATGATGTAGTCGCCTTTGTTACTACAAGCATTATCTGTTATCACCATTGAAAAATGGTGTGGCGGTATTAAAGACATAACTACTACATTATTTTTTAAAAAATAATAAAAACTAAAAAAAAATACCTTATTATTGTAGCTGTTGGAGCGAGTATTGAATGTCAAATTTGAAAAAAATTTACAACTAAGAAGCAGGTGAATTTGGGTAACACATTAGACAATTTTTAGAAAAATCCCCTCATTTGTATGAATATATGCTGGTAAGTATAAGGGGGTAGTGAGTTTTTGTATGGTGCAAACATTATAGTAATTAATATAAATTGAAAATTAAAAAAAAAAACTAAAGTTTATGGAATGAACTATTGTTGTACGAATACTTAGTCTAATTTATGCGAAACTTAGGATCTAATCCTAATTTACCTAATTTAAAATTTAATTAATTTATCTAATTATAATTTACCTAGATTAGAAGTCTATTTGGAAAAATTATTTAACTAAATTACCCAAAAAATTACCTCGTTAATTAGCAAAAAATATAATTTAATTCCTTGTCTATCTAATTATAATTCACCTAATTTATGTGATTATAATTTACCCAAATTATGAGTTCATTTACCAAAAACATTTAAGTATATTACCAAAAAAGTTACATAATTAATTAGCACAAAATTAATTATCCTAATTTAATTCTTTGTTGATCTAATTATAATTTATCTAATTTATTTAATTATAATTTACCTAAATTAGTAGTTCATTTAAAAAAATATTTAACTAAATTATAAGAAAACCTAAGTAATTAGCATAAAACTAATTGACCTAATTTAATTCACAGTCTATTTATTTATAATTTACTTAATTTATCTAATTATAATTTAAGATATTTATCCAAAATAATTAAAAAAAAAATTAAGGGCAACAATTGTAATAGGACTTTCTGACACCACCACCGTTCACCACCGGTGGCTGTGGTAACGGCGGCGAAAAAAATGCCACCACGTCCCCATTGGACACCCCAATGATAAAGCCAAACTTTTTTATGTTGTATGTGTGTTTCATATCTCAAACACACATCATATGCACTGAAAACAACGATGTATATAGGGGGCCTTGTTCGCTTTGCCCCCTCCCTACCCCCTCTCCCTAAAATTTTATTATTTTGAGCTAGATTTGCCAAAACTTTATTTGTAGCCTCTACACTCAATACACCAACTTCTATAAATGTATTAAAGGCATGTTTAGTACTTATATTTTTTTTATTTATAAAATTATCATTAAAGCTAAAAAGTAAAAAATATATATATATATATTCTCATACCTACCTTAGAAAAAAAATTAAACTAAAAAAAGAAAAACAGAAATAAAAATTTAAAATATCATTTTTTAAATAATCTAAAAATAATAATAAAAAATATATTATTGTGAATATTTGTGTAAATGAAAATAAATACAAATCAAATATTAAATTGAGCAAACAAAATCTCAAATTCCTTTTCAAACTTTTCAAAATATTTTCACAATTTTTTCCTCTTCTTTTTCTTTTCTCTCTTCCTTTTTCTTTTCTCTCTTCCTCTTCTTTCTTTCTTTTCTATTTCTCTCTTCTTCTCTCTTTTTTTTTTCTCTTGCACATTTTCTACTTTCTTATTTCTCAAGTCCATTATATGGACATTCAACAATAATGCAACTACTTTCTTTAAATACACCTCCTTTCTCCTAACCACTTTTGTAGGCATTTATAATATTCTCCCTTGAATGTCCATCTTATCATACCTCGTTAAAATCTTACTAGAAAAAAAAATTATGTGGTAAAAAATCCTAGTGAAGAAAAAATAGTACATGATTTTATGATCTCCCCCTGTTGGACAAATCTTTGAGTTTCCTCATGCCGATATCTTTTACCAACTTTTCATAAATTGCAGTAGGTAGAGCCTTTGTAAACAAATCTGTCATATTGTCACTTGATCGAATTTGCTGAATATTTATATCACCCTTTTTCTTGAAGGATATGTGTAAAGAAAAATTTGGGTGATATATGCTTTGTCCTATCCCTTTTAATAAAACCTTGTTTCAGTTGAGCAATGCAAGCTGCATTGTCTTCATAGAGAATAGTTGGAATATCCTTCTTGGTCTCCAAGCCACACATTCCACGAATA
>JAOWBN010102112.1:0-19749 GCA_028565015.1 Pinguicula moranensis
TTTATTTCAATTCATGAATCTAGTAAACTAGATGGCCGAATCTTGGGGCCTATAAATAAGTGTCTTAGTCGAAACATTTGGATAGCTTTTGTTTTAGTATGACTAATATGTGAGACTTGTTCTCCTTCTCCTTTATGAAAGCTTTTAGTCTTATCTTTTTTTCACTTGAGTTTTAGTGGCGACTTTTTTACAAGAACTTATCCTTGGTTCTTGGTTGAGACAAGTTCTCTTTAGGGTTCCATTTGGTGGCGTTCTTCTTTTTGAAACACACGTAGGCTTGGTTTCCACCTCTTTATAGATGAGGGGTCAAGTACTCGACAAATTTGTTTAATTGGATCCTTGAGTTTTTGAACCACCAATCATTGGTATTGAGTTTAGTCACATTTGTTGGCTAGGTTCACACCTAGGGTTTTAGAGAGAGAGAGAGAGAGATAATTCCTTACAAGATTTTTGAAGAAATTTGGGAGAATTCCACACTTGGACGTGAAGACCCAAGAGATTCAAGACTCAAATTGAGGAATTGAAGTTAAGAATCAACCTCTTCACTCCTTGTTACTTTGGCACCTTCAAATGGGAAGATACTCTCATTTCCTTTAATTTTCCTTGTGGGTTTTGCACTTGAATTGTGTTTGTATTTTTCTTTAATTTTGAATAGCTAAATCCTTCGTATGGGATTCTAGTTTATGTAACTCGCATGATAGATTGATGGGTACTGTAATTTGAATGGTTTTGAGGTTGTTTTTTGCTTATTGCTTTTCAATATATTTGCCTTCAATTGTTTCTAATAGATTGGCTATCTTTAAAGACAAATTCTAGGTGAAACAAAAAATTAAAGGAACGACGGACTGTAAACCGATCCTTGATAGATTAGTAAGCAAGAGCTGTAATAGTTCTCCATTGGTTTGGTATCGTTCGGGGGTTCTGAAGTCCCAGAGCCTTTTTCTAATCCTCAAACGAATTAATCATAGTTTTTGAGTGTTCCGCTATCATATGAATCTCTATAGCTTTGGGGGGGTGAATCAACAATCTAGAGAACTAGGCATGTATTGTATAAGTACCTGAATACCTATTGTGTGAGTGAGTTAGACTAAAATTCCATACTTGTTTCCAAATCTCTCTCTTGGTTTAGTTGGTTTCACTTGCTCGTCTCACTTAGTTTATTAAACTTAGTTGAAGTTAGACGATAATTTAAATAATAGAACCAAAATTGATCTTTACTTGTTATCATTTTACATAAATATGCAAGTAGAACAACTTGAGCACAATTTGAACTTCTATCGATACTCAGAGATATGCGCTCTGGTTGCATAGATTTAACTACATGACTCGTGCACTTGCGAGTATACTGATCACCTCCTTGACAATACAAGAATAACTCGCAAGTGTATGTAACGGTGTTGTATCGATAAATTTTCCCCAAGGCCAAATTTCTCAAGGATTCGGATTGCTTTCAATCCTAGTGTTCGTTGTCCTAATCACTAGTGTATCGCAAATGAAAATGAGTAAAGGATAGTTGGTTGATTAATTATTGTATAACCAAAACTAAACTACCTACAAGAACTAGCCTAAAATCTAGAGGAAGCCTAGGGTTCGTTATGTCGAGAAGGTATGGGTTTTGACTTTCCTTACTCACACGATGAATCAAATGGATCAGTTTGATATGCACAAGAATCCCCTAGCTGTGGATTAGTTGTTCATCTTCTACATCTATGAGGGTCCATTTGGTGCATGAGAATCCCCAAACTTCCCGCAATCACTCTTATGAGGGATTCATTTTATGCATGGGATTTCCTTAATTCGTGAAATGAGCATAAACTCCAGGACATGAGAATCTAAATAGCCATTATTAACTTAGATACCTATTTACTTATGTTTATTTAGAGCCAGGTTTTGGCCCGCTGGTCCTCCAAATTCCCTATATTATCTATGTTTTCCTAAGTTGGTTATCAATCTACCAAAGAAGAACAATAGGTAACAAGTAATAAGCATAATAAATAGAACCTAGTCCCGACTCCAGTTTCCAAAATCCAAAGCCCCATTCAACCCAAGCATATGAATAAAGTTTACCAAAACCCATACAACTTAGTTAGGCATATACATGGAAAGGCATATAGTTCATAGACAAACATATACAAATTCCATTAAAAAATGGAAATATAAAGCAATAAGAAGATTCTTCTCTTTCAACAAAACTGAAATTCAAGTTGGATAGCCTCAAGAGCTTGTGGGAGGGATCCCTTATCCTCTTCAAAAGAAAACCAATATCTAGATCTACAAGTTAGAGAGAAGGAAGAGAATAGAGGAGAGGGAGAATGGAGGCTTGTGCCACAATGAGTACAACCATTCTTGGTTCAATTGTGCCACCAAGGGTCAAGGATCGGATGGAATGATAAGATGATACAACTAGGCAAGTGCTAATCAAGAAATACAAGCTAAAAAATAAAAAAATTTAACTAAATTGTTATACAAGTCAAGACATATCAAAACAAATATGGAAGTTTATAGAACACCCACCCCTACCTAACGAAAACTGTTCTTCCAGTGTTAGGAAGGATCAAGAGGGACTACACAACAACAATCAAAAGAAACAACAAGAAAAATAAACATAAAGGAAAAGAAAAGAAAAGAAAGACACCCCTGGAGTGAGAAAATGCTTACGACATTGGTGGAGGATGGGAATGTGGCTCCAAGCAGTGAAAATGGTTTCGCAACTCTTTTTCCTTGGGAGGCTTTAAAATTTACTTTGTGCGTATATAGCCTACAAAAATAGAGATGTGAAATACAAACAAAAAAACAAACAAAAAAACAAATGCACATCTCATCAACTCTCCCCCAAACCTATGCAACATACAATCCAAAGATAAAATATCTAAGTAGAGCAACATGGGGTATGATGCATAGGTGCTGGAATTACAAAGAAGGAACGCCCTGTTGATCATGTAAATCAAACCCTATGGAATGCAAGAAAAATATGAACGAAAGTCAAGTCACTTCAACGTAAGATAAAAAAATTAACTCACTCCTCCCCAAACCTAAATTACAACATATACGACAATAAGAAAAACATATACGACAATAAGAACTTTGAAATTTAGGAATAGATGAACAAAGCTATATATATGGTGGTAAAATTTGAGGAAGTGTGTGTGAGTACAGTTAGCCATGTGGGTCTGTTCAAAATAGACCGTCCGATACAACATAGTTTTTTGTTGTGCAGGGTCAGCCCGACATGGTTTGTGCCCTGGCGGGGTTGCCTTGGTATGATAGGCAGACCTTACAAGGTTTAATATCTAAGTATGACAGGTGGACCAACACAATTGTATTTTTTTCCTATTTTTTCCTATTAAATTTAATTTTAAAAATAAAAATATAAAATATAAATAAATTGTGTTGGTCGGGCGGCAAGCCGGCACAACCCCAACCGTGCCAGGCCGCCCCGACATGGTTGATAAATAGGTCATGACTTTAGTGACCTCTATGTGTGATGGAGATTATTTACAAACATGGTGAGAACAATGGAGGACAGAGCAAAAACAAGTATGTGGGGGATGTTATGGATTGAGAGCCAAAGTCTAGTTGAGAAATTCAAGAGGTGCGAATAGTTTATCGTGCGATTTGAGATGAGGGGGAATCGAACTGGAGATGAGATTGGAAGAGGCACTTGTTGGGAAGAGAGAAAGAGAAGGTTGAGGAACTAATAGTTTTTTGTCTTTTATACATGGCAAGCCAACCAAGACGACATCTACTTGTTGAAAACATCTTATGGTGTTATAGCAACTTTAAAATCGCAACAATTTTCCCTAACAGAGGCAGTTGAGTTTATGGAAGTTTGGCGTCATTTCCTGCTCAAAAAAGTTTTAATTTTCTTATGGAGATTATGCAAATGAAGCTTCTCACTAAGAAGAGTTTACAAAGCAAAGGCATGATCTTCCAAAACCAGCCGGGAGAGTGTGCTTTGTGCAACAGGACCCTTAAAAAATGAACAATATATGTTTAAAGATGTTGGAAAATACATATTAATACATAATATGTGATTGATAGATAAATCAGAAATTGATAAAGGGAAAAAGGTTTTCTCTTTCAGGTCCATGATCCCACTAAGTCAATGGAGAAAATAGAGTGTTGAACCATTAATCCACTAAATTAGTGGAGATGATGGAGAAATTCAAGAGGTGAAAAATCTCTAACACTCATTCACAAACTCTATAGACAGTAGATCCTCTCTTGAGTGAAACACACACTTGAAAATTGAGTTTAGAATTTTATTCTCTCTTGTTGAAGTATTTTTTGTGAGTCATTTCTTTTGGTGATTGAAGAAATATACCGTTAGAGTTCACCGGAGTTGTGCTACAAGTTCTTTGCATATCAATTCGTATCAATTATATCCTGGGAGACAAACGAATGTGAATCTTAACGCACCCAGGAGAGGGCGAATACGTTTTAAGGAAATTGTGAGTTTCACAGGCCTCAGAGTTCTTCAAATTCTCGTGTTTCGTTCAACGGTAAAACGTTCAAGGTTATGTAATTCTAACATAATTTTATTTTTATCAATTCTTTATTTTCTCTACTATAATAAACTGTTAATTCCTTTAATTATGTGTAATGAAAGATTGCAAAGTGGTCAAAGAGGTATGTAATGGTATTTAATGTTAGATAGGCATCAACTAAATTAGGAAAGTTTGAAATATAAAATGTAAATAAGGAAGAATCAATGAGACTTTGATACCTTCCTAAATTAGATATTCTTGTGCCTATATGTAATATACGATGAGAATCAATGAAGGAACACAATTCAGAGAAAAAAACCTTTACTCTATCAGTTCTAACATGGTATCAGAGCGAGGTTGTTCGATCTTAATGATCAAACCTTGAAACTTCTCATCACCTATCAATGCCGGCAACATTTTGACGGATTAAAATGACCGAATCAGAAGCTGCTATGGCCAAAGAACTCGTAGATTAGTTAACCAACTTCTGCAGAACATCCAAACCCCTGAGAAAAATCAGCCCATCTCTATTGGTCTGAGACTCAACAACCAAAACTACTCACTATGGAGTCGTCTAATGAAGATGCACTAGGCGGAAAGGTAAAGCTTGGTCATTTGACCGAAAACCCTCCAACACTAGTCTCACCCAAGTACACAAAATGGGAGTAATCGGATCAGAAATGTTTGCACAAGCATTTTGCTGGCAATCGATCTAGACTTACTCGATAATTTTGCATCATTTCCAAATGCCAAGGCATTATGGAAAGCTCTTGCAACAACATTCAATACTGGTAATAATGGATTACAACTATACGATCTAAACATCAAAGCCAACAGACAAGTATAAGGAACGGGCTCCCTCGAAGGACTATATAGCACACTTCAAAGGATTTGGCAGGAGATTGGTAGGAGGCATCCAAACCCCATGAATCACGCTGAAGATATAGATATTTTCAATAGACTCTGGCAGGAATCTCGGTTATTCAAATTTCTAGCCGGAGTCAACACTGAGTTTGATTCAGTGTAGAGAGAACTATTGATAACAGATACGCTCCCGTCCGTCAAAGCGGCGTACGCCGCCATTCACAGTGAGGCCGCTCACCTGGAAATCCTTAATCCAAGCCACGACTTGCTGGGGACACAACCCAGGGTCCCGGAATAGGGTACGCAGCTCGTGGTTGGTTAGTCTCGACCAAATCAATGGCAAAATCATCATCCCGACAAGGCATGATGGACAAAACTAAACTATGGTGCACCGATTGTGAACGGGCGGGACACTCAATCAAGAAGTGTTTCAAGAAACTGGGCTATCCGGACTGGTGGCCGGATGGCGACGGGAAACGAAACCGGGTCACGCAGCTGCCACCATAGGAAACTCGAAAGTCTCGACTAGCGGCGACGATAACCCGGCCTTAAGAGTTATCACAACCGAAGGAAATTCTAGAGTTGCAGCTGATTCAGTGGGGACAGGTATCGGGTTCGAAAAAGGCAATATCTCGAACCCTAATAAGCATATATATCATATTGCTGATACATCCTGAAGTTATGCTTGTCTTGTAGATACGCCCTCAGAAGCCTTCGAATTTGTGGCATGCCCCTCACAAAACCAGAAAATCTCACCACGAGTCCCACATCTTCTAAATATCCCGAAACACACCCTAGACACTAGATATTCCCAAATTCAGCCTCAACCTTGTCCGAAAATTATAAATCCTACCCCCAGATCAAAGCAAATCCAAACATCGACCCCTGGCTTTAAAAAAATTCCAAAAAAATCTCGGGCCATTTCAAACCCCCAATTTTTCAAACCTGGGTGTTTTGTTGAACCGTCCATCTTAGCATACTCAACCCAAAGTACTGAAAAACCACACCAGGATCAATGGTTATTTGATTGTGGTGCTATGGATACTATGACAAATAATCTCTCGGATATCACCACACCCACTAAACCTAGAAGAACCTATATCCAAACAGCTAACAGGGGCGTATCATCTGTACAAGGAGCCGACACAGTCACCCTATCTCCCATGCTAAAATTGAAGAATTGTCTACTTCTATCATGCAAATTGTTATCAATTAGCCATGTTACTAAGGAACTCAATTGTCAAGGCATCATGAATCCTTCTTTTTGTCTCTTACAGGATATTCGGACGAAGGAGATTATTGGGCGTGACACTGAGCGAGGGGGATTATACTACGTGGACAAAGTGACTCCCTAAGGAACCGCTCTGCTGGCCCATGGGATAGTTGATCGGCAACTCTGGCTATGACATCGACGTTTGGGTCATCCCTCCGCTGGTTACCTTAAAGCTCTTTTTTTTGCATTTATTTAAACAATCAAGCAATTATTCTTGTAATACTTGGTGTTTAGCCAAAAGTCATCAACAATCATTTCCATTAACTCATACTCGTGCTACTCGTATATTCTCGTTAGTATATTCAGATGTGTGGGGCCCTGCCCGGTTATTGGGATAGGAGGGTACAAATATTTTCTTCTCTGTGTTGATGATTGCTCTCGTTTAACCTGGGTTTATTTTTTGAAAAATAAATCTGATGTTTTTTCAAAATTTGTGGACTTTTATTCCCTTGTCGAAACCCAGTTAAAAAAAATCCAGATTCTTCGCTCGGACAATGGGGGGGAATTCATTAACAACTCTATGACCACCTTCTGTCAGGAGAAAGGCCTCTTACATCAAACAATCTGTTCATATACTCCTCAACAAAATGGGGTAGTTGAACGAAAAACCGAATAATTCTTGAGGTCACTTGGGCACTAATGATTGAATCCCATGTTCCCCAATCTTCCTGGCCTAAAGTAGTTGCTACAGCAGTTCACCTCCTTAATAGACAACCCACAAAAACACTACAACTCCAAACACCAATCCAAGTCCTATCCCAACACACTCAGGTTCCATCTATACTATCTCTACCTCCCCACATCTTCGGATACCCAGTCTATGTTTACATCCCTTGGATAGATTAGAAAAAATTAGACCCATGTGCTGTCAAGTGTGTATTTGTTGGATATGGGGTTCAAAAGAAGGGTACAGGTGCTTTGATCCCACTACCCAACAAATGTACACTATTATGGATTGTGACTTTCTTGAAACTGAGTACTTCTATACCCAATCTAGCGGCTAGGGGGATACACCTCATATTAAGCTTGACCCGCTCCATTGGTTAATCAGCACTTACATGCCATCAATAGTCCCCTCTGATCCAGACAAAGGTCCAACATCTGAGTCTTGCCTTTCATAGTAGAATCTCCTTCATCAGTACAGGACTCTCCACCACGCCCAACTTCTCCATCGGCTGGGTATCTCGAGGTAAGTACTTATGGGACCATGGATATTTCATCTGTACATTCTGACATTGAGGTGATTGCTCCCGAATTGGAAAATCAGAATATACAGTATCGGTATGTGCTACCTGCACGTTCTACCCGAGGAATTCCACCAAAGAAGTATGCAACAGAGTATGAGCCTCGACGATCACAATATCCAGTCACTATGGATAGGAGGAGTCAGGACGATGAGGCTAATGCCTTCTATGTAGCCCTATATTCTGATGAGATACCCAGGAATGTCGAGGAAGCTCAAAGGAAAAGGGAGTGGCGCCAGGCAATGTAAGCTGAAATGGATGCATTAATAAAAATTGGCACGTGGGAGAAATGCATACTTCTTTTAGGAAAAAGACCGGTGGGATGCAAATGGGTATATACGGTAAAACATAAAGTAAATGGATCTATTGAACGCTACAAAGCACAACTAGTAGCCAAGGGATACAGTCAAGCCCATGAAGTCGATTACTCAGTGACTTTTTATCCTGTGGCCAAAATTGACACCATTAGAGTGCTATTCTCAATTGCTGCAAATCAAGACTGGCCTTTACATCAATTTGATGTAAAAAAATGATTTTCTACATGGACACTTAAAGGAGGAAGTCAATATGGAGGCACAACCGGGATACTCAGATACATTTCAGCAGGGTGAAGTATGCAAGCTCAAGAAAGCACTATACGGACTGAAACAGTCACCTAGAACCTGGTTCGTTAGATTCACTGAAGCAATGAATAAATATGGATTTCAGCAGAGCAACTCGGATCACACACTATTTATCAAGCGAAACTGATCACTAATCACATGTCTGATTGTCTACGTAGATGATATGGTGATCACGGGCAATGATGATACAGAGATAGCAAAGCTCCGCAACCAACTGTTCAGTGAATTTGAGATGAAGGACTTGGGTGAACTCAAATACTTCCTAGAGATTGAGGTTCACAGATCAAACAGTGGAATCTTTATCTCACAAAGGAAATATGTACTTGACTTGCTTGCTGAGACTGGACTACATGACTTCAAACCCGTTGAGACTCCAACAATTGTAAATCACAAGCTTCAGATGACGGAAGGAGCACTCCCAGCTGATCAAAGAAGATACCAACACTTGGTCGAGAAACTGATTTATCTTGCACATACACGACCTGATATCGCCTACTCAGTATGAATAGTGAGCCAGTTTATGCACAATCCTCAGAAAGAACATATGGAAGGTGCATTGAGAATACTAAGGTACCTGAAGGGATCACCAGGAAAAGGTGTTCATTTCAAAAAGCATGGACACCTTGAAATTCAAGGATACACTGACGTAGATTGGGAAGGAAACCCGGTTGATCGAAGATCTACTGCATGACATTTTACACTTGTAGGAGGTAATCTGGTAGCATGGAAGAGTAAGAAACAAAAAATTGTGTCTCTTTTTATTGCAGAAGCTGAGTTCAGAGGAATTGCGAGAGGTCTAACAGAAATATTGTGGCTTAGGAAGCTACTCACTGAGATTGGCTTCCCAATGGAGGGAGCATGCCCGATATACTGTGACAACTAAGTTGCAAACATGTTGAGGTAGATAGACACTTCATAAAGAAAAAACTTGAAGGTGGAATAGTCAGTCTTCCATTTGTGAGATCAGAAGAATAGCTTGCAGACATCCTCACCAAACCAGTAGTTGGACCAGCATTCAAACAAGCAATGAATAAGTTGGGTATCAAAAATTCGAGTATTCAACTTGAGGGGGAGTGTTAGATAGGGATCAACTAAATTAGGAAGGTTTGAAATATAAAATGTAAATAAGGAAGAATCAATGTAATTGATTGTTCCTTAGACTTTGATACCTTCTTAGATTAGATATTCTTGTGCCTATATATAATACACGATGAGAATCAATGAAAGAACACAATTCAGAGAAAAAAAACCCTCTACTCTATCAGTTCTAACATTTAACACCTCTTTCATGAGAGGACTTTATCCTGATTAACAGTACGGTGTAAAAGAGGAACCATGGAAAATTGTATGGACGGCCATCAACTGTAGGCAAGCCGAAATCAGGTACATTTTGACAGTGATACCCTAACTACTGAAGACATCTTGATCCGTACAAAGGTCAATATGTGGAAGTGGAACTGGTGAAAGTCGTCAGTAAAGGAATTTTTTTTCTTTATTTATGGATGATTGGATTAACTAGCTAGGTGTATAATTTTTGGCTTGTATAAGCCAAAGGTGGTTGCATGTACAAACGTAAATTTTGCTAACTCTTGAAATAAAAATTTTCTTATGATCCATTGCAAATTGCGAAGTAGCTTTTTTCATCTTTCGGCTTTCGGACTAGCATAATTTGCCACTCAAAACCTCGGATTGCGTTTTCTCGTTTAGAGGTTTTCCTTGGATTTGATAAATGTAAAAAGGGATGGTAAGTTATGTATTACTTTTATTTGGTAAAGTAAGAATATTATTAGTATTTATATTTTTATTAATTTATTTTACTTTATTAAAGGGCACAAAATTTTGCCCTTTAATAAATCCACATGACTTGATATCTTAATCAAGTCGGTCCTGAGACTGTTAAGCTTTTGGAAGCAAACTGGCTGTATCTGTTGTATTGTAGACAGGTGCAAAAATTTGGCCGTTTGGAAAACTTCAGAGGTCCACAATGAAAGGTGTGACGGTAATCATCATGATTTCCTTTTCAATTTACTACAGTTTTAATTAGAAACCGCACTTTTTATTTTTTATAAGCCAAAATTTCATTATGAGAATAATAATGTACAAAGTTTCCTTAGTGAAGTAATCACTTGGTAGAAGAAAAGAAAGAAGCATCAGAGATACAGGATGCAAGATTCATCGATACAATATAAGTTCTCCTACTTGTCTTGCTTGACAGTAGCTTGTACACCTCAAGCCAGTTAGATAATTAATGATGCACTTATTGATGAGTTTTATATGTATAATGAATTTAAGTACAAAACTAAGTTAAATTACCTAAACACACTCACCTTAACGCAAGTATACGGGTGTAGTTATGTAAGTAAAAGCAGGGTCGCATCTCACAATAAGTGTTTGGGGTTAAAAGTTGATTCAAGTGTGATTATCTAAACTAATATGCACACAATTCACACAAATGAACGTAAAAAGATGAAACTTGTTTGTGGATTTTTAATAAAAGAAGACATTGATACAGACAAAGAATTAAGGGGTCTCTAAATACTTGAGGTCACGAGAAGATAGGCTGGTATTAACGGATACTCCTAAGTATAACTAGAGTGACTATAATTTTCTCAATTTATGCAATTTTACATGCCAAGGTTAAACTGATGAGGGATGAAGCTTTTACGCTCTAGTTTCCTATGTCTAGTACTCTTAAAATTGTTGGCTAACTCCCTCTATCGAGTTATACTTAACCAAGTTTCAACTAACCCAACTGCATCTTCCTATACTTAATTTCAAAGTAAATAGGAGATTCATTCAATTGCGTATTCATATTAATAATTAAGTGCAAGAAATCAACTTTTTACCTACCTTATGTCTAAGCATATGTTTCAAGTTTTATTTGACAATTATCGCACAATCTGGCAATAAAGAGTTAACCAATATTGTGTATTTTCATGTAATTTATTCGTATAAAATAAACCACATGTATTCACTAATCTAAACTTAGTCACATAGACTAATCACAAATAAGCCAAAGCATAAAACTCACATTCATTTACGTAAAAATGAGCCACCCATTTGTCAACTTAGGAGTATAATAATAAATTAGCTATGCATATTTAATTTGGAAGAACACCACATAAATTTATATAATGAAAACATGATTAAAACATAAGAATTTAGAAAACTCTCTCACAGAAGCACTCCAATCCCAACTTTAATCCACAACAATTTAATGGTGAAAACTACCAAATCAAAATGCCACTTTTTCTCAAATTTTGGCATTGCATTTTTCTTCTTCTTCCTTCCATATCCGCCCACTTTTTTTTTTTTTTTCTTGAATTTCTTCTTGTTTTTTTTCCTGGGGCTCCCCTTTTCTTTCGCTGCTCGTCACCTCTTCAATTCCTTTCTCCTCGTTTTTTTTATTCTCCTTCATTTCTTTTCTTTTCTTCCGCTCCGTCAACCTCCCAATCCTCCTTATTGTGAAACTTTATTTCCTCTCTTTCTTGTGGACTTCTCCCCTCCCTTTCAATTCTTTTTCAATCTTTTTTTTTTCTTTCTTCCTCTCGTTAGCTGGTTCTCCTCCTTTTCTTCTGATTTTTCCGCCGCGCAGCCCTTTTCCCCCACTTCCAATTTTATATCCTGCGTCTCCCTTCTTCATCTAGCCACTTTTCGGTTGGACCCAAAAAATTAAGGCTCTTTTTTTCTTCTTCTTTAGATTTTGGGCTTTGAACTTTGGGATTGGCTTGATGAAAATTGGCTTGCCCAATTAAAATGTTTGGCCCAAAATCTTTTTTTAAATGAATTTTCCTAAAGATTCATAAAACAACCAGACTGAAATTCATACCATTTTTTCAATAAAAATTACTACAATTAGTCATTTATAATTATCAAAAAGTGTAAAATTTTAGGGAATGAATAGATTTATTTGATTTAGATCAAACACACCAAACTTAAACTTTTGTTCGTCCTCGAACAAGTACAAAGTTAGCACATATGAATAAGATTCTACACACCTAAAGTGACTCATTCTAAGCCCCCATAAAAAGTATCATGCATAATCCATAATGTGGAATTGTTCTTTACAAACCAACAAACCAAACTCTATAGAACTCAAATATGTGCAAGTTATTCCTATGTCCAACCGGTCTATTGTAGTTTAAGAAAAATGCATGTGTCAAAGTCTCAAACCGTCATTATTTATTTACCTCAAACGTACACAATTGGTCAGCACTCAATATGATTCACAAAACCTCACAAAAATAGAAAAAATTCACACAATTAAGTCGTTCAACGCAGCCTTTTCATATCTTGCACCAAAGTATCTTATAGTCATAGACAATTAAATTCACAAATCAAATGGGGCTTTCAAAGGGTTGTAGTAGAGCTGGGGTCAAGGTAGGATAACATGTGGGGAAAGTAAGATAAAATGCCAGCGAATCATTAAAATTAATGCTCACTACCAAGTAAGAACTCTCTTGAAGTATATGATGAACTCTCGAGCGAAATTCCTACATCTGCCCTTTTTTTCCTTTTCCTTTTCTTTTTTTCTTTTTTTTTCTTTTTCTTTTTTTCTTCTGGGCAATCACTATTTACTTTTATACCCCAAACTTGAGGTTTGCAATGTAAGCACATGAGCTTCTTACCATATTTTCTTCTTTTGAGAAATTGACTAAAGATTCTCTCTTTTTATCTTCATTTTTTAATGGGAAAGAGCTTCACAATCACATTTGTACTATATGTCTTCTCAAGTATCACACAAAAAACTTACATAAGTCAGTCATGTGTACCCTCATTTTACCTTGTAATGTGCATCAACAATCAGATTCATTAGCAGGGTCAAAAGAAAGCTCAAATAATAGATATCTATATAATAGCTTTCAATAAAATATAGGCAGTTTGGCTCAACTGGGCTCACTAGAATATTTCATCCTCCTGCTGTCCTGCAAGCCGCTCTCTTCTCTCTCGACCTGCTTCAGGTGGGCGGTTGTCAATCTCCAATCTCTACTCTCCTCCCTCCCCTCTCCTCTCTATCACTCTCTCTCTCTCTCTCTTTTTTGTGTGTGAGTGTGTGTATGTGTGTGTTCGACGATCCGAGGGTCTCTACGGAAATAGTCTGTTGATTCCTTTTTAGAGGTTAGGGTACGACTGCGTATATCTCACCCTCCCCAGACCCTGCCTAAAGGCGGGATATACTGGGTATGTTTGGTTTGGTTTGGTGGTTTGGGCTCACTAGAGGATAAAACCAATGGTAAGGGTATGTATAAATCAGGCCAAAGAGGCTTTACTTAGGTGCCCTTCTCATGCTTTGTGCAAAAAAAATCATTTCGATCTCTAAATAGGCTATAAATTCTCAACTTTTTGTAGTTGAGCTTTTTGTGGCCAAAGTGTACATTCTCATCCAGTCAAGAAATCGGACCAAGACACAAGTTTTGTAAGTTTAAAAATTGCAATAGAATCAAAAGGTCACGAGCACATACTAAGTAACACAAGAGTAGGTTAAAGGAAAGCTAAGTACTCAAGGTTATTCCCCCTTCCAACATTTAAGGTCTTAATGATACAAATCATATAAGCACCAAGATACAGATTCACACAGGAGCACCCACATTATGCAAATCCATGCTGAAAATTAAAAAAAAAATATAACGAATCCAAGTATTGCAATACCACAATAAAGTTTCCCACACAACATCACATATCATGAAACGTAGCATATAGCGAAGTTATGCAACGTCCCAAACTTAAATCATTCATTGTCCTCAATGCTAGAAAAGAAAACAAGGTTAAGGGTAAAGCGAAACCTCCCTGGTTCAACAAAATAGTATGCTACCACGGTATGGTGTGGCATGTGTTATTTGTAGGCATGATCCGGCCGCTCCGAGCTAACTGGGGTCTCAAAACCTGAATGTTATCCACCACCTAATTATTCATATAAAACAACAAATACCGGGTTCAAAGCATAAAATATATCAAGGGAAGAACCGAGCTAAAAAGAAACCTTGACTTATTAAAATTAACATGCATAAACAATTAAAAGCAAAGCAAATTCTTTGGGTCGTATTAGTTGCATTAAATGTCCCAATAATGGAGATTGAGTACTTGGGCCTCCTTATGAGAGCTAGTACCCCAAAGTGATAGAGTTGGGTTGCCTCCCAACAAGCGTCTGGGTGCATGATGCTTAGGCTTTAAGAGTCGGGGTCCATCAAGGGAAGAGAAGTCTTTCCATATAGTGTGTTTTCCCTACCAACCATCAGCTATGCAGGCCACCAAATGGCTCAATGTGTCTTTACTGTAGTAAATAGCAAGGCTCGGCCTGTTTACCTTATGGCATCATGACACTAAGATTTTTGTCACACCCCAAGCTCCTTTTCTTAGTATGTTGATTCTTGGTAGTACTTCATGATAGTATTATTTTGACTCATATAATTATCAGTTCAATTCATTATGGTACAAGTTAGTGTGAGTGGATAGGGAAGAAGCACTTGAACCGTATCTCGAATCTCTATTAAAAAGCCCCTTCATGCCCTAAATAAACATGACAAAATGAGTGCATTGACAACTAAATAAGAAGAATCATAACTTCCATATCAAGGGAAAGGTGTTCAAGAACTGCATGAAGTAAAAAAACTGAAAAACTCAAAGGTGAGCATTGCAAACCGATTGATAGCAAACTCTCCTTGAAACAACACTACCTATATTTTTCAATATCCAAATGGTCAGAGGAGCAAAGATCAATAGAAGCTGCTACATTCGGATTTCACTAATATGCTATACGCAGGAGCGTGCACTCAAAAAAACCATAAATGCTTAAGCAAACTGAGGTGCACAGAGGAAATATGGTATAGTTCAATGTATCATGACATATATAGAAACCCATAAGCTCTAAGATAATGGAGGATAATCCGATGGGAAAAAAGTTGTTGATCAATTCGGTTGCAGACATTATGTAATTAGCATTTATAAATTGAGGCAGCTAATGGGGTGAAGTAACCAATCACTAAACGAGAAAGGGAACTGCCTAGATTTCTTTGATTTTATTGAGAGCTAAGTGGACTTTTTGACGTTTGGAATGATCTTGAATGCATTAGGTTGTGTAGCCTGAAAATGACATGCATTTCTGTCCAACCAAATGTACCAAACCAAAGAGAACCAAATAGATTTCCATCCTGCCAGATTAGTTTGAGGTGGATAATTGAGGAGAACGTCTGCAGATAGGGGAGTTGTGCAAGGTGTCACAGTGACTCACAGACTAATCATTTATCGGCCTCCATCCAAAACTGGATAGATAAGCCAAAAGAAGAAAATAAATGTGTTACAGTTTCAAGTTCAAAAGTGCAAATATTAAATAGAGATATTTGGTTTTCAGGTATGATGCCCCTCCTCTTTAAGGCTCCTTGTGTGGGTAGTGCATCTTGTAGCATCCGCCAAACAAAAATCTAGATTTTCTTTGTAGTTGGATTATCCCATAAGCTGGCTAGTAATGTGGATTCTTGAATGGAGAAGACTGCTGGAGTAAGTGCAACGATGTGCTTATAAGCTGCCTTGACAGAGTATTGACCATCAGCATTACATGAGAAGATAAACATGTATGCACCATTGAAACACAGAGTTATCCAGCAAGAATGAGTGAAGGTCAGTTAGATCAGACATTTCAAAAGTTCTTAATTGTCTACACCATGTCCAAAGACCATTAAACCAAACTCCAGAATCAGACAAATAAATTGTAGGATTTGAAGCCACTCTGTACAGCCTTGGGAATTGATCAGCTAGTAGAGTGTTTTTATTACACTTGTCCTGCCAGAAACGAGTACCATCACCTCTTCCAACTTGAATCATAATATATTACTTAAATAACTCATTGTTCATTAGACCTTGAATGCTATGCCACCAATTAGAAGCGTAGGTTCTTCCTCTCCTTCTACCCCTCATTCTTATATTTGGGATGGATGGTCTGATTAATTCCTTCAAACTTCCAGCAGATAAGACTCCATTAACACCATATTTAGATTTCAGTATTTGCATTGCTCCTGTCTCCAGATAGAATTCTTGCTCCCCACTTGCCAAGCATGGCTTGATTAAAAGTGTCAAAACTACGTATACCCAGTCCTCCATCTGCAGTAGCACTTGATAATTTCTTCCAGGATGACCAGCAGATTCTTTTTTTATTTGGCTGCCTATTCACAAGAAAGCTCTTTGACAGGAGGTCAGCTTCTTTAGTATGACCCGTGGAGCTCTAAAGAAAGCAAAAAAGTATGACGGCAAAGCAACAAAAATTGGGTTAAGCAAAATTAATTTACCACCAGAGGATAGGAATTTGTGGTCCTATAAATTAAGGGTGCGCTTGAATTTATTCGCCACAGAAGACCAAGTAGCAGATTTAGCATGATTTGCTCCTAAAGGATGCACTAAATATTTGCAAGGAAGGTGACTGACTCTGCAGCCAATGAAAACAACCATCTCTTCCAAAGTATTAGTATGAATGCCTAAGCATCCACCTTCAAAAGTATCATTTCCAAGGTCTTGGCTAATAGAATCAATCTTATCCTAGGTAATATTATTTCACCAAACCAGATGGCGTTTATTAGAGGAAGAAAACTCCTAGATGGAGTACTTGTTGCGGATGAAGCAGTAGATGAATTGAAAAGAAAAAAGAAAAAGGCAGCACTCATCCTTAAGTTTGACTTTGAAAAGGCATTCGACATGGTTAATTGGGAGTAACTCCAAGATATCATGAGGCAAATGGGTTTTCCTATAGTATGGATCTGTTGGATTAAAGAACTGCTCAGTTCATCATCCACCTCCATTCTCATCAATGGAAGTCCAACATCTGAATTTCAACCGAAGAGAGGCTTAAGGCAAGGGGATTCACTCTCCCCCTTCTTATATTTACTAGCTTCATAATGTCTCTCCAACATGATCCAAAGAGCAACAGATCTTCAGAGGTTAAGAGAAGTCCGAATTGAAGCAGAAAACATTAGCCTCACTCATCTTCAATTTGCTGATGACACACTTCTTTTTGGAGAGGCTTCATGGAGTACAATAAAAATTTTTGAAGCCATACTTCTCAACTTTAAACTTGTTTTGGGGCTAAAAATAAATTTTAGTAAGAGTAGTCTCATTGGAATCGATATGTCTCAAAGAATTGTAAAGGAAATGTCTACATGGTCGCTAGTTATTGAGAAGTATAGTAGAGCATTAAACCAGTGGCTGGGTCAACTGATATCCAGTGGAGGAAAGCTAACTCTACTGAATTCAGACCTTGTGGCGCTACTTGCACATTTTCTAGGATATTTCAAAGCCCCTGATGTGGTTCTTAATAAGCTAAATTCCATCATAAAGTCCTTTTTATGGGGTAGCAACAAGGAGAAAAGAAGGACTTGCTGGATTGCTTGGAGCAAAATGTTATCACTATCTGATAAAGGGGGACTTGGCATTAAGAATTTACAAGCCTTTAACACTGCAATGCTTGGGAAGTGGTATAGCAGAATTCTATCTGAAGAAGAGAGCCTAGTAAAAGACATTTTGCATTCTAAATATGGTCAAAGAAGAGCACTAGTATTAGGGAGCTGAAGCAGCCTTCGACTGACTTGAGCAGAACAACGGGCAGATCTCATGTATCATCATGGTGGAAAAATATGCAGGATATAGTGAATCAACTTCAACTCAATCTGTCCAACTCAGTTTGGGAAATGGTCTTAACATCAAATTCTTGACTGATCCATGGCACATTCATTCCCCTTTATCTGTTAGATATCCAAGGCTATATCGGATCTCTATGAATCAAGAAGCATACATAAGAAATAGGGCTACTGGTCTGCCAATTTGTGGAGATGGAATGTGGGAGTTTGAGCAAGAAGATCTATCTGACCTCTATTATATTCTGCAAGATATACCTTCCATAGACCAAAAGAAGGATAAGTATAAATTTGTGGGAGATAAGAATGGTAACTACACTGTCTCAACTACCAATTCCAGGATTCTTAGCTCCCTGCCATCACAGTATTCTCTTAAGAAAGCATCACTTATGCAGTTGGTCTGGAATAAGATTACTCCCAAAAAAATTATGTTCTTTGGATGGAAGCTACTTCAAAAATGCCTTACTAATCAAAGTATGACTTTTGCACAGGAACATTATAGAGGAAGAACTACCACTCACCTGCACCCTCTGTCAATCAGGTATTGAAAATGAATCTATAAACCATTTATTCTCTAATTGTGCTATTGCTGTGCAAATTTGGATGAAAATTTATAAATGGCTATAAAGTGCAAGGCATCACAGAACCTATCACAGGGACCAACATTGCCTGATTTCTATTCTCTATGACCAATTGATACTAATCTGTGTACATGGAAGTCTATATGGTTTTCAACATGTTGGCAGAAAAACACGGACTAAAAAATATTTTCAGGCTATGGAGATCAACATTGCATAGATTATACTAACCATCAAACATTCTACATGGCTCTGGTTAAAGGAAAAAATAAAATATTACTTGTTTTCTTATACGCTGTTATACTGGTTCTTAAGGACAGAAATCTGCATAAGGTTCAATGCGTGAAAAACAATGATTCTCAATTTTTGATCATGACTCCCTCCCCATTACTACCTGGAGGCTATATAGAGAAGCTACACCAGAATGAGAACATCGGGAGTCCGTAGCCATGGATTCCCTCCCACTCTAACCCCTCTTTGTATTACTCTTGTGCAATATTAATGTCTTACCATCTCTTGAAGGTAAAGGTAGGGCGACACAAAGAGGAGATCAGTCATGGAGCTTCAGGCATCTCACATGCCAGAGGCGCCTTCATGCAATTGCCTTGATGTGACTCAAATACTGGGAGACCCCATGCAGAATTAAGCTACATGAGGAATGCCCCTGGATAGAGAACCATATCAGAAATCCGCTACAATATGGAGCAGGCCAAACTGGTCTCTGATTGGATTCTGATCGTAAACTTCCTCAGCGTCTATCAATGAAATGAAGATACAACATCAGGGGAATATAGATCATACATGGTGGCATAATGAAGACTTGCATCCTATTAGAGTGGCGAAAACCAAAGGATGTCAGGGCTGGCCAATTTAATCAAGGTGATAAATCTCAAGGCTGACGCCTCAACCATCTTGGCTATTGAATTAAAACCATGGGTTGTGAAGAACAAACAAACTCCTACTGGAGATGCCAACCCTCTCAGCCTTGTTGCAGCTCAGATCCAAGGATTTCTGAAAGGTCATGAAGGATAATGAGCACTCCCAGAGAATTCTCTTCAAGCAA
>JAOWBN010102222.1:0-19744 GCA_028565015.1 Pinguicula moranensis
TCCGGCGACTTCTTCCGCCTCCGGCGAGATCCAGGTAAGTACGGCTTACCCTTGACTCCTAGAACACGAATCAAACATGGGTTTGGGTCGATTTCACCGCTTGGTCCCGATTTGAAAGTTTCGGAAATTTTAGAAATCGGACCCCGTAGATCCTACAGTAACTCCATCTAGATGTGTTTTGGTAACATCTGGCTCGACTGATAGACAACACTGGTTGTGGCATCGTTTTCTTGGCCATCTGTCTGATGGTTATCTTAAACTTTTGCTTCCAAAGTTATTTTCTGCAAGTAAGAAATTTGATTGTGAAACTTGCTATTTGGCGAAGACACATCGTGTTTCTTATGTGTTGAATAATACTCGTACCAATTCAATATTTTCTATGGTGCATTCTGATGTTTGGGGTCCAACCCCTGGCTCTGTTTTGGGCAATTATCGATACTTCCTACTATTTATCGATGATTGCACTCGCATGGCCCAGGTCTATTTTCTCTACAATAAATCGGATGTTTTCCAGAAATTTGTGGAATTCTATACAATGATTGAGCGTCAATTTAAGTAGAAAATTCAAGTTCTTTGATCAGACAATGGTGGAGAATTTGCAAACCAGTCTATGAAGTGCTTCTTTGTGGAGAACGGATGGAGTCATGAGACTACATGTTCTCATACACCTGAACAGAATGGCACGGCTGAACGAAAGAACAAGATACTCCTTGAGATAACTCGAGCCTTAATGATTGAGTCCAAGACCCCACACTCTTTTTGGCCCGAAACTATTGCCACTTCCATCTACTTGATCAATCGAATGCCAACCAAAATTTTGGATTTCAAAACCCCACTTCAAACATTAGCCACATTTACTAAGGTACCATATGCTCTAGTTCTTCCACCAAGAATATTCGGCTATTCCGTATATGTTCATGTCCCCAAATCTGAACGATCTAAACTTGATTCATTTGTTATTAAGTGTATTTTTGTGGGATATGTCATCTGTAAGCGTGGATATCGATGTTTCCATCCGTCTACTCAGCAGATGTATACAACTATGGATTGTCATTTTCTCAAAACAGAATATTTGTTCAACACCAAACCCAGTGATCAGGGGGAAACTACATATGACTCACTAAGATGGTTATTGCATGATTCTGATTTTGTTTCACCGTCTCCAGTAATAGTTGAAGATACAGAACACTTAGTACAGTCCACTACATCGGTTCCTGACTCGCCACGTCCAGTATCTCCATCATCTAAGGATCCTGAGGTGCACACTATTGCTGAATCTTCACCTTCATATGAAATATCCCATTATTTGCCCACTAACACTGCAGAAGAACAAGAGGAACATGAAGGCAGATATATACTGCCTCCTAGGCAGAATCGTGGGATTCCAGCAAAAAAGATATGAACCTGAGCATGTACCGCGACAATCAAAATATCCTATGGCTGATTTGATCATAGGAAGCTTGTCTCAGACCGCTAAAAGCTTCATGGCAACAGTTTATGCTGAAAAATTACCAAAAAAAAGTCAAGGAGGCACAGGGGCATACAGAATGGTACAAAGCAATGGATACAGAGATGATGGCCTTACAGAAAAATAAGACATGGGTGAAAAGCACAATACCACAAGGCAAACACCGAGTTGGCTGTCGGTGGGTGTTCACTATCAAACGAAGAGCATATGGGACCATTGAGAGATATAAAGCTCGTATGGTAGCCAAAGGATAAACACAAACATATGGTATTGATTACTCAGGAACCTTCTCACCTGTAGCCGAAATTGATACTATCAGGGTACTTTTCTCTATCGTAGCAAATTGAGACTGGCTACTACACCAGTTCGATGTAAAGAATGCATTTCTTCACGGGGATTTAGAGGAAGAAGTATATATGGAACCACCCCCGGACACTCTAATGATTTTCAGAATGGTGAAGTATGTAGATTGAAGAAAGCGTTGTATGGATTGAAACAGTCACCACGGGCCTGGTTTGGGAGGTTCACTGTAGCCATGATGAAGCAAATTGGATACAAGCAAAGTAATGCAGATCATACTCTGTTCTTAAAACAAAGAGGCGCACTGACTACATGCCTTATTATCTATGTCGATAACATGGTAATATCTGGAGATAATATTGAGGAAATTCAGAATCTCTGGAATCATTTATTTAAGGAGTTAGAGATGAAGGACCTAGGACGACTAAAGTATTTCCTTGGAATAGAAGTTCTGAGATCAAACAAAGGAATATTTATCTCTCAACGGAAGTATATCCTTGACCTCTTGGCCGAAACAGGATTGATTGATTGTAAGTACGGGTGGGCAGCGGATGCGGAGTTTCAGCACTCCGCATCCGCATCCGCAGGCTTCCGCATCCGCAAACTCTGCTTCCGCGAGGAAGCAGAGCGGAATGCGGAAGCTTTTTTGGCTTTCCGCAATTTTGCGGAGCGGAATGCGGAGCCCGTCGCAAAAAATTGCGGTTTCCGCATTCCGCTCCGCAATAAAAATATTAAAAAAAATTAAACAATGTTTAATTTAAAAATATTAAAAAAAATAGTGTTTAATTTAAAAATATTAAAAAAAAAACTAAACTAAACAAGACATGGCTTTCGCCAATTCGCTAGCGTTTAACTTCAACCCTAGTATACATTTGGGCTTTCGCAAATTCACTCTTCGTTTCCTCTTCCTCGCGACTTCAATCTTCTTCGCTGGCTCGCCGCTTTCTCGCGACTTTAATCTTCTTCGCCGGCTCGCCACTTCATCGTGGATTTTCTCAGTCTCTAGTTCCATTTCTTTCGAATTCGTTCTTGAAATATTTTTTCGTTCACGTTCTAACTTAGTTTATGGTTATAATGTATGCAAAGTTTTCTCCAAAATCCTTAAAGTTTCAGTAGTCGTCTTCGCTCTTCTAGTTCTACTATTACTCGACTTTGATAGTTGGCATATTGGGACTCCCGACTCTGTTGAACTTGTTGCGTATTTCTGTTGAACTTGTTGCGTATTTTACTGTTTTTGGTTATTTTGGCTGAACTTGTTATGTATTTCTTGTTATTTTGGTTGAACTTATTACGTATTTCTATGATTATTTGTTAGGTTCTTTTTGTTTGTATTGCATAATGTCAGATATTTGTATTTTCTCAATTCTGTATGTTGCAGAAATTTTTTCCATGTTGCAATATTCAATATTATTGTTGAAAAATTTTCCTTTAAAAAAACTTGCAGAATATCCGCTACCGCATCCGCTTCCACATTTTATTTGCGAAAGCGGATTCCGCATTCCGCATAAAACTTGCGGAGCGGAATGCGGAAGCAAAAATGAATTTCCGCAAAATTGCGGATGCGGATGCGGAAAGGGCGCGGTGCGGAAGCGGAACTTTTGCTGCCCAACACTAAAACTCCATAGTAGCTAATTCAAGGAAAGACTCACCATAAACTTCTAAACTTCACAAAACCAAATGGTTTACCTGATTTTGCCAGTTTCCTTGGCATGCATTCATCAGTAACATTGCCTTGTAGGTTGAACAGGCTTCACATATCCTCCTTATCCCAGGTAGCAAGGTAATTAGTGAAGAATGAGGATGTCTCCTTCACTTGTCTATGGGTTTTTTTGTCCTATCTGCAAGGCTTAGTCCCCTTTCCTCTCGGTCCCATGTTATCCTCTAGCTGCCTCACTTCTACCAAAACTATATGGGGTTGGATTCCTACAGGTATTCACTATAGATTTGGTGTAGAGCTTGGTCTTCCCTGCAAAATCTCAGTTCTAAATTGGGTTGAACATGGTTAAGGTGGGGGAACTGAGAATGTCTCTATTCTCGGGTTGGTTTTGTGATCTAGGTTTCAGTTTGTTGAATCTACAACTAATTGGTCTTGGTACGGGTAATTCCCTGGTCGTCGAAATAAATTTGGGATCGAAGTTGTTAGGGGTTGGGGATAATAACCTAGTTTATTGGTAAATCGGGGTCTCTCTTGTTTTTTGGGTCGGAGGGTCAGTGAAAAAGTTTAGAGAGATAGGGTCTCACTTCTCTCTAGCATTGGCAAAAAATCAACTTTGGGTTTAACTAAATTAAGTTAAAGAAAGGAGTGTAGACCTTGTTGTAACCTAAGTCCTGTCCTTCGAGTTATAGCATCCCTCAACACCCATGCATCTGCATCTGCAACTTCTCGACCAGCAAGTATGTACACCAATTTGCCTTGTGTGTCTCAAACCTCGAGCACATTGATTGCCAACTGCCCTTTCCTAGTCATGTAACGCGAGTGGTCTTCAGTGGGTGCATGTACAGTTATGTATGTCCCATCTAGAGCCCTTAAGCATTCCTTCCACCATCAAATATGTTAGCAACCAATAAATGAAATTTTTTGAAACATTGAGTAAAGTAACCAAACTGTAACTGAAAATAACCCCATCTTCTATCATTGCACTCGTTGTCTACAACTTTTGGTCGATGAGGTACACAGCTCAATAAAGGCTCTCTTGTACATCCAGAGATTGTTAAAACAATCTCCTGCTTTTGCTTGGGTTTCCAAAAAGGCCATTTGTTCCGAAATCTTATCTGGACCCAGTTACTTAGGTGAGGCATTGCACTTACATTTTATTTTGGCCTTCTATACTAATCCTCTCAAATGAGATGATAATACACAAAATAGACAAAAACACTTTCGTATAGATCATGATTGGCGTAGGGTCCATGACTTATTGTGGTAACTACTTTATGGTTTAGAATTTCAAACCACACAAAGGCAAGAGTGTAGTGTCAGCAAGATTCATTCATATATAACACAATAAGAAATACAACAAACACATAAATCTAAAAGGAGCAAGTAAAATGAGATAAACAATGATATCACAAAGATTACTCACTATGTTTTGTGTTCCCTATGTCTTGATTCAATAAAATGATCCATGAACAGAATATTCAATCATACATATTTTAGTAAAACGACCTTTAAATTGGAAGTCGAAAGGAAGGTGGAATATTAGCAAAATACTAATGCCTTCAATCTACAAATTTGGTAATGAGAATAATTTCACCACATGTGCTCGAGAATAATGAGTACATAATACAAGTTGACTACTAAATACTACTAGCGAAATAATTTTGTATAATACATAAGTTGCTGCAAATCCCAGCCAAACCAATAGGAACTTGTATGATTATGCAACAATTAACCTTGGCAGAATCTATTGTCATATGGATTGAAAAGCTTTTACTCCTATGCTCAATACCAAATTTACCATGTAGATACTCTAAATAGTTTTAGGGCACAAACTATTGTGACAACTTATCAAATGAGACCCACACGTCTTAGAAGGTGCATCCTACTAATGATGCATCACGAAGAAGTACATCCCTCCATTTAAAACTTACCCTTATAGACAAACCACCTAGGATTGAACAATAACACAACAATAAGACCCACACATGATTATGAGAAGTAACAACTAAGAGTAAGCTAACCCAGAAACACAATAAACACACTACAACAAAAATGTCTTCCTCAACACTAAAATTGCAAAGTGAAAATGATGCGAACCACATATCATATAAATTGACCTACCACTTTTTTCCAAACATTCGTACCACAGATCAGAAGTAAGATAAAGTAAATTCAAATCTAAAACAAAAAAATTCCATATAAGTCATACTATACAAAGATTTACACCAAAATCTTGAAGAAATTTTACCAATGTCGTATTCAAATCGAGGAAACGATAAGTATAATGGAGTATGTAGGCGGAGATGTGAAACGTAGGGTCCAATCTATAGGCAAAATGGAAACGACGAACACGTCGAGGAATAAGACTGGCGAGAAGTAGGAATCTTGGTCCGATTTGAAAATGAACATGGTGGCGAAACGGTTCTCCGAACACGGAGACGAAATGGTGAATGTCTTTCAAAAAATGCGATGGAATTAAGACTAGATAAGGGTGTATGATTTTAGGGTATATATCAGTGGCAACCGTTGCAAATAAGATAAAATAAACAAAGGTAATAAGTAATTTTAGTCAGAATTAACAACCAGGAGGGCCATGCCACCCAATTACAAAAATGTTCTTATTACACCATATGTTTTTTAATAAAAATATGTAAGTAAGTATATGTGTAAAAAATTTTAAAAAAAAAAATATTTTGGTCCCCTATAATGGTTGCTCGACACATTTTTTGTTGCCCCCCATCATTTTCATTATGGCTTCGCTCTTGGGACAACTCACTCGCCTTTTGTTTTTTCTTTTTTTCATTACACGTCTGAAATCGGAATCTTGCTTCAATAAGAGTCCATTCCGCTCCACCCAACATTTCATTGCATGTATATATTGGACCAAACAAAAGAGTAGTCTTGGGACATTCTCATATGGTGTCTAATCTTAAAAGGGTTCACACCACACGCTGTGTGTTTGAAGTTATGCTACATCTTTTTATCTTCTAACCCCATTAATACAAGTGGCATAACAATGGAACTTTCAAGCTTTTACTTGTTCGAGTTGATGACATTCTTTATTGCATGTAAACAAGATACGGAAGGAAAAAGAAACCTGTTGGAGTTGTTCTTTGGATAGTTGATTTTCGAGAGAGTCGGTTGTCGGCTGTCGCTTGTATTCGATGAGCAAATTTCCTCTAAATAAAGTGTTTGTTTTAAACATCTAATTGGTCATAAGATCAAATCTCGGTAAAAATGAATTGAGCCCTGAAACTCAAATATATGTATAGACGAGGTCTCTCGCCTGGTTCTACATCTTCGAAAGATAACTTCTCAAGTAAATGTAAATTATAATGTAACTATCAGTGCTTCACCCTTTACGGACTAGAAGGGTACAGTTATTTATTACGTCACGAATTCAAATATTGATATTGTCAATAAGTATTGCTTAAACGAGACTGACTCCCAATTCACAGAATCTCAAACACCAATGCTGCTGGATAGAGACAAAAGTTAGGCCAATTTTTATTTTTTGGTCAACCTCTTTATTCACCTAAAAGAATCCCCCACCTGCCCCCACCCCCAACCTAAAGACTGTATCTATTCGTTGTTGCTTGTGCCTTCTCCATTTCCCAAATGGTCCACCCGTGTGGCAGCAGATAAACTGTTCGTAGACTTTCTGCATCTGCAGCCTTCACGAACTTTTCCTTTTTTTTCAGTCGGATTCCACACGATTGGCATCTTTGAATTGAAATAAGTAATGGGCATTTTGAATGAGTCTCAGATGAACTCTTTTTTCTTGTCATTTTGTTACAAATAATTCACACAACGCAACTTCTTGCAATTATGGTATGCATGATTTTCTAGTTCACTGTACACCACTATGGCCATTATCCATGCTTCACCGACTCATTTTAGGGTTTGAAAAGTTGGAAAAGGTCAAGGAAGTTTGAAGCCAATTATTCATGGAATAGAGAAAAATATGGCTCGTCGTCAGTAGCAGATTCAGAATGGTTGTTTAGGTGGAATGGAACTTAAAGATAAACTAAAGGAGTTAGGGGGACAGACCTAATAAATTAGTTCGAAATTGGAAAAATAATAGGAGGGCTTGCTTGGGAAAGTTATCCCCATCAACTCATTCTACACGCCTGGCTCTAAATCCCCCAATATTTAAAAATAAATAAATTTACATGTAATTTTATTTTATTTTTTTAATGTGGTACAATAGATATTATAATTATTTTTATTTTTATTTAATACATAAAATCTACTTAGACAGTTGATAGAATGTTATGTTTTCGTGGCTAGGGTTTGAATCCCGTTGACACGCTTTCACTTCTTTTTTAGATTTCAAAATCTATAAAAATTGGAGATACATGGGATTCGAACCTTCGATTAGAATTCCAGTGGACTAACAACTACATAGATAGAATTTTATCAGTTTTATTATATCTTTAGTTTCATATTTGCTTCGAATAGTTTTTAAAATATTTTTTTATAGTTATTTAATATAATTGTTTTTTATAGTTTAATATTTTGTTGGATTGTTAGTCAACCAAATTCCAAACTTTTGAAATTGTTTCAGTTGTAAAGAGGCCGACTATTGGCGCAAAATCGTGGTTTCTATGTATCAAACGATCGCAGTAACTTAGGAATGTGCATACCCAACCGGACCAGATCTTTATAAATTTTTTATTTAATATTGATATTAAAATAATCTTAAAAAAGAAAAAAAATTAAAATTTGTCGCCTTTTACCTATGAAGTTAATGACAATTTTGTTTCAATACCCTCATGTCAACGGGTGTTTTTTTTAAAAATGATGTGTTGGAGACAACGATCATTACAATTGTTGTCTAAAATAACATATTAATAAAAATATTGTTAAAATAATATTTTTATCAAAAATATTATCTAAAATAGTAATAATATTAATCTTGCATTTTTTTTATAGATTGATTTGATTTATTTTAACTCTTTCAATTTTTACCACAACATTTTAACGTGCATACCCGACCGGACCATATTCAATCCAACACGAACTTCTCTGCTCAAATAAAAAAAAATTGACTCCATTTAATTAATTTGTTGGCTCCGTCCCGACCACAGCTCATACTTGTGAGATGGAATTGATGGTTATGAGATTCAAATAATTTTTCAAGGGTTTGGCGCGACTCTTGACTTGGTTCTGGCTCCGCCAATGTACCAAATTATGGGATGGAATTGATGTCTATGAGATTCGAACTACTTTTAATTTTCTAATAGCTTTGATTTTCCACGTGGCTGTATGCCTCGTTCATATCAATGAGATAAAATGAATGGAGATTCGAGCGACTTTTTTTTTTTTTTTTATATAGGTAGTCATAAGGCTAAGTCGATCACATGGGTAATTTGTGTCTCATGCGCCGCCTGTAACTAACCTACTAGGTATCCAGCTTGTCCGTAAAGACTTCACCGACTAATCCCGATAACAATGTAGAGTTGGTAACCAGCCAGAATCGAACCCTCGACCTCACTAGACAAGCTCCGTGTGTCGAGAGCCGATGCCGCTGGTTTTTTAAGGGTTTGGATATGACCCCTAAGGCCTCACCTGGTCTTAGATCCGCCACTTTTCATACTTATGAGATGAAATTGATAGCTACGAAATTGATATCATATGAAATAGTGATTTTAATTATTTCCAATTTTCTTACAGTTTTTGAAGTTGAAGATTTCAAGGTCTACCTAATTTCCACTTGTCTACTTTGAAATAGAAATTTTGATGTAACAATGATTAGTGTGAGTTGACTTATGTTGTGTTGCTTCACTATACATTTGAATAATGAGAGTATAAAAATGTTGCTTTCGGTAATGGAGGAATCAATCTTACTGTTGGTTGTAAGGTAGAGTTTCCTTTTTTCAACAGCTGTTGCTGTATTCGCCACAGCATTGGAATTGCTCTCGCACTGTGTTTCTTCATAATTTTTTAGTGAAGTTTTCTGTCTTTCTCAATCCCTTATCGTGTATTGTTGGATTATATATTATTACTTTTCATTGATTAATATTGTGGAGTGCTCACAAAGACTGTTTTTTATACACTTCACACATGCACGCACCCTGTACACAAGCTTTTTTTTGAATTAAAAAGTGATTGGCTTTCCTGGAAATATATACATAGACTTGGAGGATGACACTTTTATGAAGCTGGTAAGATTATAACCTAGTTTTATAGCAGGCACCTCAGGTCTTGCAACATTTGGATGATGTGTTTCTTAGTTACGATTGTCTTCCTAATTGGATCTTTGCATAACTCTTAGGATTTAGGAATAACCAACAAAGATCAAATATCTTACTAACAAATAACAACAACATACTCAGTATAGGATATAGAGGTGAAATGTACGCAGTCTTACTCTTATAATTATACGGAGAGGTTATTTCTGTTGCGATCCAATATGCACTGCCTCATTTGATGTATTGATTTTCAGTAATTTCACTAATAAAAGTACTGAAATTTAATAGAGTCATTTTGATATTATTCATTATTAGCACAAAATTAAATAATTATCAATTTTGACAAAGATATAAATAAATACTGCTATAAATTTAAGTAACTACGCAAACAAGAAAAGAGGGATAATTACACTTGAAATTCAAGTGAAATTCAAGGAAATAAATCTCGAACCCTATTTTCAATATATATTGCCAAAAATTGTTTTTGATTATCTATTTTAAGTTCCCTACTGAGCTCTTTGTGTCAGGCTCGAAACAAATTCAGATCCAACACAATTGGAATTTGGAGGGTGTGGAATTTAAATTTTAATATTTAACTAATAGATTTTTCATTTTTTTTTATATCTTATATCTATTCTTCCCTAAGTTTGCATCATTGCTCCCTAGGTATACGTGTACGCCTATGAATTTTTCCACTTCTTTAAACACCATCATAGTGTAGTGAAGGACTTTTTACATAAATGTTTTTGACTTTGCGAGAATTGCACCTCTTCTTCTTTCTATCTTTTTCTTCAAGCACATTGTTTCAAATCAACAACAAATCAATTTTTTAAATTAATATTTTATCTTGGATGGATGATGGTACATATATATTAGCCCTTGTTTCACTTAAAATGGCAGGACAGAGCATGTACACAAGTACTCTCTAATGGGCTTTGCAAGAGATGATGAAATAGTGATTCTTGTGGGGGGGCATTGGGGGTGGGGGTAATGGATAGGGTAAAGGGGGACTGTAAACTGTTGCATAGACTGCTGGAGGCACTGCACCAATTTGTCCTAAGAGAAGTAGACATGGGCAATAATAGCAGGATTTTGTTTCTTCAGTTGCAGCCCCCACCTGATATGGCCCCTAGAGGACAGATACTTGTGAAAACTTGCATGAAAAATTTATTACTTACTTATCTGCTATTCATGATTTTTTTTCTTTATTATAATTGGGACACAGAGACTTGCACACACACTCAAAAGAGAATGTGTATATAATGTAATTATTAGGGTGTGTTTCTGTTAAGGTTCCAGGTTTTGTTATGTTCATAGGATTTTCTTTGTGTACATAATATGTAGAGGTAGAGGTAGAAATTTAGGTGAGAGAGCAAATTATCCAGATATAAAACTGAGCAACTGGGTGTATAGGGAGTTGAACTTAGGTTCATGTCTCATCTTTACCAAATTATCAAGATATAAAATTGAGGAACTATTTCTGTTATTCTCTCGAAGTTCAAACGCAAAGAATTTAAAGTACTTTTTCCCCCTACACCTTTTACCTAATTTAGAAATATGCTGATGAAAAGAGGCATTTGGATTTCTAAGAACTGAAATCATCGATAATAATAAAGTAGAAAATTGACAATAATTGAAGATAAAGTAAGCATACAAAATAAAAGGGCCAAGAAGTGGACACTAGTATGAAAAGTTAGCCAACCCCTCAAAAGCCTCAAAGAAACAATAGAATAACACAAAAGCAACCTTTCAATCAAAAGGAATATGGGCTATTGCGAAAAATTAGAATTTTTTTATTTCTTTTTTTTTTTAAATTATTTTAAAAACAGTTATTTAAAACTCAAGTTCTGCTTATGTTTCTTTAAAACTCATTTTTTTTAAAGTTTGTAGGAAATCACTCTTTTTTTTCTACTTTTACTTCTAATGGCAATTATGTAAATAAATAAAAATTATCTTAAAAAATTTAACTACAAATATTATTTGATTATCTTTAAAAAGTTTACTGCAAATACTATTTTTATAACTTTTTTTATTTTTTTCATAGTTTTTTTCAAACACTCTAAAGTACAAAATGAAAAAGAGAAGGATAATCAAAATTATAAGCAAAAAGAGAAGTAAAAAAAAAAAAAAGTATATGTACAAAACATGCCAAATTTTTATAAGTGAATTATGAGGATTTCAATTTTCAACTTAAAATATGACCTACACTGTAATGTTTGTTAATACTATCAAAATAAAATGAATTATTTTAGAATAGGAAATAAAATGTCAAAATTAACAAAATCATATCATAAAACAAAATTGGAATTGGACTAGGCAAATTTACGAATTCCAAAAACCTAGTTCTCCAATGGATCTAAAAGGAAAATGATATAGCACAAGAAATTTTAGCAAGCAAATCACAAGAATGATGGGTCCTGCGTGTTAAACATCAATCCCCACATGTTAAACATCAATCACAATCGTGGTAAACACACGGGGCCCACTATTCTTGTAATTTTCTTGTTAAATTTCTTGTGCTACATCATTTTCTGAGCGAAAATGGTCTTGATTTTGCGAAAATGGTCTTGATTTTGAAATAATTGTCCAGTTTCATCGATAGAAAATATTAAAATTTTACTAAATAAGAGAAGGGCTGACAATCGTGTTCGTGTGGGATAGCGCGGGACGGACAGTTGCATATGGAGATGGTAGAAATGGGTGAACGAGAGAGTAAAGAACGTGAGTTGTTTTCTTCTTCTTTCTTTTTTAAACTCTTTTTTTTTTGTTAAGACTATTAGGGATCATTTACTAGACGGAATTACGCGTCATTATGACAAGATTTGAACTCAATTCTATGTTTACTACACACTTGTTAAAGCAGGTAGCGGAATTCAATCTCATGACCCACAATTTTTTAAAAAACATGGAATTAGACCCAAAAAATAATTCTATAAAAAAAGGTGAATTGATTTCGAGCCCAACAATCTTACCATTTCGGTGAATCTTAACCCTTGAAGTTCACTGAAATTACACCAATTTGCCACAGGGTCCAACGCTTATAAGAAAATCAATTTTAGGGAAAGAATTTTGAAGAACCCTAAAGTCCCGACTTGACATGCCGATCCGTGAAGAACTTATCGAAGAAACATTTTCAATTCTACCAAGATATCTGATTTTTCGCCATTGAATTCACGGTATGGTTTCAATTCAATAAGTTGTGTATGCTTTAGTTGCCTAAAAACTTGTGTGTGTATGAACTGCCTGAACCCTGGACTTGGACCTTGAAATACTACTGTCATTTTGGCATCTGCACTTACTTAATGAAGAGTTCTTGCGTGACCTTGAAAAGAGATGGGCAGAAAGGGAGAAGATGATAAGGATGCATAAGCGGGCTGCCCCTCCAAGATATCTGCTTAATGCAAAGATAGCGTCAGAACAAATTTGTAGCTAGACTAATAAGTGGATCTGACTTAGATTGCTTTAACAACCTTAGGATGCATAAGGAAGTCTTTCGTACATTGTCTTATAAGTTGGAAAACGAGGGTGGAGTAATAGATAGTACGTACATCACAACTATGTAGACTATTGGTTATTCTAGTGTTGTTTTTACTTAATTTAGTATTGTTATTCTAGTATTTTTTTTTTTACTGAAAACCTGATTTTAAGTATTATGTGTATGTTACTCTAGTGTTGTTTTATTTAATCATTTCTTATTTAAGGCAGGGCTAAAAATGAAATTTCCCTAATTTTTAAAAATGGACAGTCCAATTCCCATTCTTGGATTTGTTTAGTAAACATGTAATTGTTTTTTTGGCTCAATTCCACCTCTAGCCCAATCCCATAATTTGGTATGCAATTCCTGTATCAATCCACAATTAATTTCCAAGATGGAATTGTTAGTAAACGACCACTTATAGTCATTTCAATACTTAAAAACTTTTGAAGATTATATTTTTTTGTACCATATTTTGGAGAAATGATATAGCGGATGAATTTTGTGCAATAATATCATAAGAATGATTGGTCCTACGTGTTTAACACAAATCTCACATATTTAATATCAATTTCAACCGTCCATCTGGTGTTAAACACATGGAGTCCATCTATTCTTGTGATATTCTTGTATAAAATTCGTGCGCTATATCACTTCTCTTTCGCTCTCTTCCACCGAATTCACACATTTCTCTAGTAAAAGAAAATCTGATTTTAAATTTACTTCCTCTTACACAAGGTTTTTTGCTAGACCTTCGATCATGTTCATATCTCTTGTTTTTTCTTGATTTAAATTTCTTTACACTTAATCAAATTGTTAGTAGACGTTTGGAATTGAAAATCTTGAAAAAATTACAAAACAGTAAATCAAGACAAGATTTAAGGCCCGAGGTTCACCGTCTTCATAGATTCGGCTAATCCTCGTTGAGCTCCAGAATCGGATGCTCTCGTAGCTTATATTTATCTTTAAAAGTCTTACAAATTACAACAAACCGAAATATTCCGAATAGATCTCAAGAATAACGAACATGCAATCACAAATCCAGTCTAAGAAGCCTACTAAAAGTGTAAAGACTTCCTAAAACAGTGCTAACAACACTTAAATGAAATCTCTAAACTTTAAGTAAGCAAAACTAGATCAAATCGGATATCAATATGTAGAACTCGGAGAGTAGGAACGACCTCACCGATTGAAACTTTCACTAGAGCCGTAAACTCGTCGGAAAACCAGAAGTTCGCCGTAAAGTCGAAGAGAGAAGCGAGAGAAATCTGAGAGTTCAAGAATTCAGAGAGAGAAAGTGAATTTAATTAATTCACCAAAAATGATGAAGAAGCTTTTATATTTACTTGGAGAACAAGTCCGATCCGTCGGATCATCACAAATCAACGGTTCCAAACACTTCGAATACATGTATAGACCATAGCCGTTGGATCTTACTTGAAATCAACGATCGGATCTTCCCCGATAATCACAATAAACCCAATCCATTGGATTTTGTCAGACGATCGAACGGTCGTGACTCTTCGGTGGTAGCGTCCTCGATACGCTTCTTTACGGACCGTTAGATCAAATAAAATTGAACGGTCAAGATTAAGTCAAGTGGCTTCCTCGAGAAGCTTTGTCCACAACCGTTAGATCACAATGCATATAGACGGTCAAGATTACACAACGGTAATAATAGCGGGATAAGATATCAGCCACACGATCAAAAACAATCAACAGTCAAGATTGCATGTTCATTAATGACAAACTTGTAATTTCGGCAATGTCAAAGATAAAATGGACAATTCTCAATTAGTAAGGACATAAAAGTCATTTCATAATTCCGTCCCACAAAAAACAGCGAAATAGCAAAGGCAAATTGTAATTTCACATATTAACACAATTAAATCCAATAAACTTGATATTTGCACACAACAGGCTGTTTATCATTCTTCACTTGTCTAATTATATGGTTGTATATATTCAACGAGAATTATCTGCAAACATTGATTTTGATTCTCATGTGGATGGATTTTATATTATGAAGAACAGCGTGGTTCAACTTATGTAGAGTTCTTATTTTTAACTTGTGATTGTATATAGTTTATAATTCATTTTATTGAATTTGAACTTTATGCTGTATATGAGGTTTTAAGGTGGTATTTGTGCTATCAAATTTGTTGCAAAGGTTGTTTGCTAGATCTCTGATCGTGTTACTATCTCTAGTTTTTGTTTTTATCTTTGTTTTCTTACTACTTGTTAGTTGGCTGTTTATCATTATCATCTTATTTAATTCTTTAGTTGTCTATATTGAGTGAGATTTATTTGAAGAAATTGATGCTGATTGTGTTATTGATGTATTCTATATTATGAAGAACCGTACTAGGGGTGCGCATTTCATGTAGACTTTTTATTTGAATTTTGTGTTGTATATAAGTTTTTAAGGTGGTATTTGTGCTATTTTTTGAACCAATAATTCTAGTTCTTCCGCTTGTAAATAATATGAAAATTCATCAACTATGGTACTTTGTACAGTTGGGCAAAAGACATAATAATTTTTGTTCCTCTAATATATGGAGATGAGTATTCTAAATGAACTATGGTACCCAAATTTTGATTGATATTCACTCATTTGTGATATTGAAAGTATGATATGGATGTTGTTCTATCATTTGAGTTAGCCCAGTTTAATGTTAACACTTAACTATAGTATTTTGGTTTATAGAATATAATTTTTTATTAAAAAGTCCCAACAACAATATTGAAAAAAAATAATGAAATTTTGCAGAATGCAATAGAAAATTTTAGTTTTTATTATTTGGATGAAAAAAGATCAACTTGACTTGCCCCATGCTGATTTTCCATTTAAGGCATAGAATATTGTAACCAATAGGAAAAAGCAAACAAGAGGGAAAAAGTGTTGCCAATTCATTCTCTTCCAAAGCCTCTAAAACAACCGACAGCTCAACTTTTTTTACCCTAATCTTCGTCATCTGACACTGTTGTTTCCTTAGGCCAATATGATTTTTCTTTATTGACAAAACATGAGATGATGAGAAGCTCAATATTTTTCTTTTCCTCAGTGTTTGCTTTTAGTGACAATATTTTCGCTTCTTGTGCTGAAACAAATATTGACATCGCAGTGCATTGCACCCTGTAAATTATCAAACGAAACATCCTCGTCAAACAAGAGACAAAAAATGAAGATGAATAAGAAGGAAGAAGAAGAAGAAGTTCCATAAAATCAAACTCCTCTACACATCAATTGAGCGAAACAAGTACAACGAAAAAAGTTAATAATTATTAGCAACGAACTTAGAAACTTTTCCTTTTCTTTATGTCTTCACTTCCAAAGTTTCCAGCCCACATCGATCATGACGATTTGATACGATATTCCCTAAGGGCCCGTCTTCCGACAAAGGAAAAACAAATGGAGCTGTCCGAAGTTAATGCACAGAGTTTCTGTGTGTTGGAATGAAAGGGTCAGTTTCACTTTCAAGTGGAGAGAACTGGAGTGACAACTCACGATTGTCACACAAAATCTCATCAAGGTTTCTGCTCGAGATCGGGAGTAAAGACTTGGTGGTGGAAGAACAAATGGTTTTTGTTTTTGTTGGGATGGTGGTGGTGAGTTCTTTGGCTCTTTCAACCTGGGCAGCCCAATCGGTTCTACAGAGGGCCGAAAGCATTAGGGCGGCGCAGGAGGCTTGCGCCGCCAGCAAACCCAGCCACAATCCGGGGAAACCCATTTTCAATACGAACCCCATGAGCAGAGCGACCGGCATTCCGACGAAATAAAACGAACCCAAATTGATATTTGCTCCGATGGTCGGGCGGGCGCTTCCTCTCAGCACGCCGCAGCCGGTGGTTTGCGGGCAGTTTCCGAGCTCGCATAGCCCGGCGATGGGTAGCGCTGCTGTGGTCAATTCGAGTATTTCGATGTTCGCGGTGAAGAATCTTCCCCAGCGGTGCCTGATTAGGGTTGTGAACACCATGGCGGCTACGCCGAGCGCCGCCGCGAACACCATCGACACGATCATCGAAATGCGGGCCTTCGCCGGCCTCCGTGCGCCGAGCTCGTTACTGATTCTTGTGGAGACTCCTAAACTGAGTGAAGAAGGGAAAACGTAGATTAAGGATGTGGTCTGGATGAGAATCCCCATTGAAGCAATTGTAGCCTTGGCGTTCGATAAAAGTCCGCAGAGCATTATCATTAGTTCGTACCACCACCATTCCAGGCAGACGGAGACACAGGTCGGCACGGCCAACGACAGCAGCGACGACCATCCACGTAAGCAATCGGAGCTCGGTGCCACCCATGATTCCTTATACACGCCGGAAAAGTACACATAGAAGCAGAGGAGGAGGACAAGGTTCAGATTCGTTATGGCCATTGCCAATGCCACTCCAGCCATTCCCATGTTGAGGTGCTTCACAAGCAGAAAATTCAACGGCACGTGCAGGAGAATTGAGATGGATGACAGATAGGTCAATGGCAATGTGATACCCTGAGTTCTTAAATAGATCCTAAGAGGATGAAGGAAGGAGAGGACGAAAAGATCCGGTATAGCAAACACGATGAAAGTATGTGCCATTGATGAGATTTCTTCATCTTGATTACACCATAACAGGATCCTCTTCATGTTGAGCCACATGAATGAGATGGGGATGGAGGTTGTTAAAAGAAGCAGGATGGTTCGTTGCAGAGTGAGGCCGAGGAGCTTCATCTGTTTCGCCCCGTAGGCCTGGCCGCAGATGGGCTCCATCCCCATAGCCAAGCCGGAGATGACAGAGTAACCGGTTATGTTCGCAACCCCGATGGATAAAGAGCCTCCTGCAAGCTCAAGCTCCCCAAGATATCCAAGAAACAGCATTGAAATCATGGCTCTTGAATATAAGATGAGACCCGTGATGGCTGTAGGACCTGATATTTTACCAATCTCCTTGAGTTCTTCAACAGCCTGAAATCAAGAACAACACAACTCAATATGCATGATGCTTATGACATGGCTGAGGTAAATCATCCACTAGTTAGCTTTTTTACCTCTGAAAAACTTGGCCATCTCTGAAGTTCTTGATCATCACCATCATGAAGATCTGATATATTCTCTGTGTTAAAGAAGTGATTTTTGTCATTGTTAGTGTTATTAACAGGAAGAAAGGTAGCAAGAGAAGCTGGTTTTTGGCTGCACATAGCTGGGAATTTCTTGTTGTAAAGTTATAAAGAAACAGGTTGCAAAATCTTGGGAGGTTACAACCATTGATGGGGAGTAAGGGCGAACATTGATAACCTATATATACAAACAAGGATAGGGTACCAAAATCTACACGTGGCAAGGAGGTATGAAAAGCGGCAACCAGTTGAATTTATTCTTTGTTACTATAAATTTGATTCATTGTTCAAAGTGCTCAGTGTTTTTGTTCTTTATGATTAGAGTTTTAAGTAATTAGGACGTGTGTGTTTGAAGTTTTTGTCATGACATTGTATGATGGTACAGGACAGGCAGCTTATCTATTGAAAATGGTGAGGACTGTGAAGAAGATGATTGGTGGGATTGGCATTTGTTTTTCACCGCCCCCAAAAAGGGTGGCAAAATTTGGAGTCGAGAGAATATTGGTTTAGGTGGTGTTGATGTCCTATATTAATCTCTTACTATTCTTTAACACCCCCACACGCGCCCCAGAGAGGTGGGAAGAAAAAGAAAAAGAATACAGAACATATATAAAACATTATCCTTGGTGTTAAGTGGTTATAAGGATGAATGCAAATTGTGTCTATTGCAAATGGGGCTGAAAGAGTCATTATTGATAATTCTTTTAGCTTTTGCTAATAATGGATTAGAGCAAAATGACTTTATTAAATTCCAGTGCTTCTATTTAGTGAAGTTGCTGGAACTCAATACATTAAATAACGCAATTCATATTGGGTTGCAGCGGAAATGACCTCTTTGTATAATTACAAGGGTAAGGTCGTGTACATCTGGTCCCCTAGACTTTAACTTAATTGAGAATATATTGGGTACGTTGTGAGTTGTGAGTTAGAAGGATGAATGCAAATTGAGTTCTCTCTATTTGGCCGTGTAGGGAATGTATTTGGGAATGGGGAGCATTGGCGAGGGAAGATGACCTATATTTTCATTTACATGTAAATTTGTTTGATTTTTTTTGTTTTAGTTCCCTAAAATTCCCCCACCTATCGATTTTGCACCTGTGTTGTCAGGGGCGGAGCCAGAAATTTATCGGAGGGGGGGCCAAATTTTTTTTTGGGGTCTAATAAAGTAAGTCGGACCGGATTAAATTAGGTTCAAGGATATGTACATTTAAATATTGCGATAAAAAATAAAATAATCAAACATTTATAATATAATATTCAAATTTCTTTAGTGTTAAATAAATAATGTTGAAAACAATTCGGAAATGAACTCCAGCCTGGTGGCAAGTCTTATTCAAATCAATGAATCAACACAGGTTCGAAACCTGTCAAACTCTAAATTTTTTGATTTATTATAAAATATAAAACAGAAAATCATGTAGTCTGCAGGTTTCGAACCTGAGACCAATTGACCAAAAATCAGCAAATCGACCAGCTGATCTGGCTGCAGATTATGCTATATATTATGGCATTGCATATTTTAGAGGGGGGACAAAATTAAAAAAAAACTAAAATT
>JAOWBN010102333.1:0-19744 GCA_028565015.1 Pinguicula moranensis
CAAGTCTACTCATGCAGTCACCTCCTCTAGATACACAAGTATATCGGTTCCGCTGGAGGGGGAGGTCTATCAAATTCGCATCACTTATGAAGTTATTGAATTCTCTCATCTCTATTGTACGCAGAGGTGCAGAGCTACGGCGCTCATCAGATGTTCTTATTGCGTTGAAATCCTCTGCAATGCACCAACAAGCTGAGGGATCACCACTAATTTTCATAGATATTTTCCTCCATGAATCTCGTTTAAGACGTTGGGGACATGGTAAATATACATTCAGGATCCTGACTGGAGTTTGTTCTTGCCCGCACTGTCCATCTACTCCAAGTATGTTTTCATCTTTCCACAAATTAGTTAAATTAAAAGACTCTTTGTACCATATGATTAGAAGGCCTCCAGAATTACTGCTACCCTCATTTCCACCCCAAGCAAACTCATCATTTGGCCGCAACTGTTTGCATTTTCAATATGTGAGGTCTACTAGTTTTGTTTCCTGTAGCAAGATCATATCCGCTCTCTGCCTCCTCACAAGTTCTCGGATCTCAGCTTTCTTACTGCTCTTTCCAAGCCCTCTACAGTTATATGATATGATCCACATTAATTGGAAACTTGACATGGCTGAGCCGAGTCGGATACCTGGTTAATCTTATTAGCTACATCCCTTGAGTTCATATTTTCTATTCTGCGCAGAATATCATATCTCGGAGAATTCAGCGATACCCCAAGATCGATAGCTAGATCCACTATTGCTTCAGATTCAGAATTGCCCTCCTGTGGGGTCAACATCGTTTGGACATTCTCAAATAACTCCCCAATCCGTCTCATCTGTGCTTCTTGTATCTTCCTGGTATGTTCACGGAGCTTGAGTGCAGAATTTTTGATTGACTCAGATAAGGGTTGAAACTCATCCATCTCATTTACTGATAAAATTGATAGCAATTGTTGTTGTTTAGGAGAGACTTGTGATCTCAGTAGTAAGGCGCCAGGCTCCCTTATAGTGCACAGAGGGTAATCCTCCTTGTTCATTGTAGCAGAATTTTGGTTTTCAATGGCTAGAATTTCCGGAGTAGGTTGAAAACCCGCATTTTCGTGCTGTTTTACTAACAGAGCAGTGAACTGTCCTTTCTTGGCTCGCCTTAATGGACTACTGGGGTTAGGTGTAGGGTCAGATAAACTTTTCCCATCAGAAGTTGATTATTCTTCTCGACAGTAAGAGTATTCGCACAATCGTTTGAAAGTGGACAATCTTTGTTGAGCTGGCAAAACATGAAATCTCTATTAGCTAGATGTAGCCCAATTTCGTTGATTTTCTGCAGATTTTCTTACACAATCAGGCACTCTGTTCCCGTGTTTGGCGGCCACTGTACACAGTCATTGGCTTTTCAATTTTCAATAGTAAGTGACTGTGGCTGCACCACTCCGGCAGTCACCGATAACTTCTCCGACAAGTGATCAATAGCACCTGCATTTTCCTTATCTTCAGTGTTCCCCACTTCTTTCGTTTCTCTCACTACAACTCTATATTCCTTCGCCTTTTTTGCTCGAATAAGGTTCGGCCAGTCCTGCTCTCCCAGTATTCCACCATAGAAAGATTTATCATGGGGCTGCTTTCTTACTGCATTCTAGCAAATTGCATCTCAGATCTTCCCCGTGTCTTATCATCCAGAGCAAGTAATGATCCCAGTCTACTCGCAACTTCCTCAAAGAAATTATCATACCAAAAGTGAATTGGAATTCCTCGTATCTGTATCCAAGACGGACGAGCTAGTTTCCCATTGACTAAACGCCAGGGGCGCATAGCGTGCACACATATTTTTGAGGTCGTTGTTAGGTCATTAAGCAAACGAACTTGATCCTCTGAGGATGTTAATTTGAACATAATCTCTCCACCTTCTAAACGCATTGCGGAGCTTCCTTCATAACCAGCATCAGACAGTATCATATCAAGACTGTTAATATCCAGAATTGGACTAGGCTGATCAATAAGACATGTTAACAGCCATTTAGACGCATCTGGATCCGGGGAGAATTTTAGCTCCATCGTTTCTTCTGTAGTAATTGCTGGCTCCTTATCTTGTGCAGAGTGTATTTCTTACATATTTACTTTCATACCTTGAGTAAGATGCCGCTTCCCAGAGCTACGTGTTTCATTCACAGATCTTGCGTCACTTACCTGGAGCTGGAAAGAGCCCACCCATATACCGTTCAGTCTTTCTTTTAGCTGAGGGCTACCAAATTTTGTCGGAAACGTACGAAGCCGAATCGATTTTTGGGGGACATTCCTTTCTTAGGGACATGGATGTCAGACACTTTCCCATACCCTGAGAAAACTTGCCACATCTCTGTTTTTGTCCAAGCTGGTGGGAAGTTTGCTAAATGGAAAGATACCAACTCCGAGCGCACTTTCTTGATGTATGCTGACAACGGTCTGAAAATAGATCTCGCTCTCGCCAGTGGTTCACGCTGAGTCTATTTGCCTCGGCGTTGCTTCACTTGCTGTCGCACCGGCGACCACTCCCCATCTTCTTGGGGACTGGTTTCTGCTACTTGTTGCTCCGACAATGGTATCACCGGAGCAAGAAGGAGAACAAATTCTTCTTCTGTCAGTGGACCATTCAAATCCTCTGCCTTGGTCCGTCGCGATGAGGGTTCTGCAGGCCATTCAATAGTTCGCAGCACCATGATCTCAAGAGCAGGCAGGAGATGTAGAGGAATCTGTCACTTGTCCAAATTAACCTTTTGTTAAACTTAAAAATAGAAAAGCAAAAACAAGAATGAAAAGTTATTCAAGATAATATCTTAATGGCTTGCCTTACACGTGATGTGGTTGCTACAATGGCGGCAAACCCCATGATTGGTGGCTAATCGTTGTGGCAGTAGCGGGTGGCCATTGTCAGCTACTGTCACAATTAAATTAACGGATAGGGTAGCGGCCTTCGTTATTGTCATCGGTATCCATTAATTCGTTACCGTCACAACTACCATGGTAACGGTGGTGGCCACCACTAAAATCATGGCTTTGAAATTTTTTTTTACTTAAATACAAGCAAAACTTTGAAAGAAGGATGTTTCCTTTAGATTTTCACTCGACCCTTCTTCAGTTGCAATGTGGTTTCCTTTGTCAACTCAACTTCGTCCTTACCTTGTTCTTTTCGACTCTACTAATCCTTCACGGTTAGGGGATGGCGACTTTGGGTTGGGAATTTGGGATGGATTTTCTTAATTTGATTTCTTCTTGATAGAAATTTGCCTAATAATAAATTTTTGGTGTTTAAATTAAATTAATATTCATTGTAAAAATTCTAATATTATTAGAATTCCTATCTATAAATAGGATATCTCTTAATTATTAGGATTGAGAAAAAGACAGAAAAGAGAGAAAAAAGAGAGAAATAGACGGGGTGAGAGAAAAATAGAGATGTAAGACTTAGGATATAACTCTCTATGTCTATGTATTGTGGACGTAGGCTTTCAAACCAAACCATGTGACCAATATCACTGCTACTTTGACCGCTAATTCCCAAAGATCGAGAACTACTATCGTGGTGATCTTGTTGTTGTTTGAAATCCCATTGAAAGATGAACAAAATCCCTATAGTTTCGCTAGAGGTCGGCAAATGGGTCAGGCTTAATGGGCCCGGGCCGTTTAGCCCTTATAAAATAGGTTAACAGCAACTGGTGGCGGCATGCCGCTTTGATAAAAATGTGCGGGCTGAGCCCGCCAGCCCGTTTACATGGAATAAAATGCAGAAAACTACTTCAGACCAGATTCGAACCTATAGTCAAATTGTAAGCTGACAAGTCTCATAACCATTGAGCTACAATGCTGCTATGGTTAATCCAGCTATTTTTATTCTATGTAAACATATTTATTTTCTTTAGGTTGAATATGTGACATATCATTTGTCCCACACAGATTTCACACAAACTTTTCTCTCACTTGATCGCAATAAATACTCTACTCCCCTTTCTCATTTACTCAAATCTTATTTTCAACCTTATTATGTAGAAAAATGATTTTCTTTAGTAAAAAATTTATACATAAAAAATATATTTATAATTTTATAATATTAATTAAATCAAATCAAATAATATAAGGCATTAGTAAAGTATAGAAGAGGCCCCAGTCTGTGGATTTTTGATCCCAAATGCTTCATTTTCCGAGACATAGCTTCCACAAGTGGCGGCAATAATTCTTTGTTCTTGGCAGTAGATCCGCGAATTGATTCTTCAAAATTTTCCGTTTACTAGGCTTTGCAACTGGCCCCGATATGCTTGCGTGCGTCTTAGAAGTTGCAGATGCAGAACTGAAAGCAGCAAAAGCCATAGGATTTGTTTGATTCTGTTCATTCTCCGAGTTAAGATTTTCAGCGGCTTGTGGCTCATTGGGACCAGAATGTTCTCTTGGTACATGATCATCACTCATAAAAATTGACCTATCTTCCTCTTGTTCAAAGGAGACCGCCACATTAGTTTCATTAGGCGCAATGAGCTCCTCGCTAAGAGAAGATGAGTTCCCGATTGGATTGTCCACAGAGTCCATTGGAATATTGTCACTTACAACAGGACGCTGCATAGGGGGAAAATCAGTTGCTCCAAATGCAGACTCTTGCATAGTAGTTGGTTGAGTCTTACTTGGGATTCCTAGTACCTAGAAAAGGGGCGTTCCTCAAAAAACATGCACAGTAAACCATTCCAAATCCACGTCAATTTTGACAAGTTCATCAATACGTACAGAGGTATTCTTAGTCACATATAATCTCGCCAGTTGCATATTAGTTATGTCGGCCGTATGGTTGTCAAAGCGAATAAGCTCCCCAAATTGTGCCACCAATTTCAAGAATTCTGGATACCAACAATATAGAGGGGTACCTTTGATTTGAAGCCATACCGTCAGTAAGTCTTCCACAGTTCTTTGTCGCCATGGCCTAATACGCATAAGTCCCACAATAGATTGTAGTGCAGAATCGCCCAACAGCCAGTTTTTCTGATCATCAGTAGAATATGCTATCAAGAATTTGCCTCCTTCGACACATATCATTTACCGTCACTAAGATCATTATCATTCATACGTCGCATAATATCCGCAGCAACCAACCCTGGCATCGGTCTAGACACGCTGATTGCTCTGGATCTGCAGCAAGTTTGAGGACCTTTTGTTTCCCTGAGCGAGTTTGTTTCGCAGACAACTGATGAACAGCATGGCTTTCAGATGGAGACATTCTTAGGCGAAACAACAGATCCTCTCGTCTGAACAAGACGAACATGAAGTTTATAAACACCTATCCATAAGCCACTCATTGAAGTTTCGAGTGACTCAGGATCAGGGCCGAGAGAAAATTGAACGAAAGCGTAGGGACTTTTGGCTTCCTAAATCTTTGGCATGAACACATCACTTAGATTGCCGAATCCCCTGAATAATGATCTCAGTTCCGGCACAGTAGTATTTGGTGGGAAGTTATTAACATAGTATGAAATGCTTTCCTGCCGTAGTCGTTTGATATACTCAGGCAGGGGAGCGTTACGGCAGTCTGTTGCTATCGCCAGATTTACAGCATTTTTGCCTTTTTGACGACGCACCTCTTCCCATTCTCCAGAACCATCCTGCACTACCTCATCTAGCAGAGGAAGCGTCACACAGTTTTCAACATGTACGTGTGCCCCTTGCAGCAACTGCTCTTCCTGTGTACGTGGAACCCATCGCTGCAATGGGGTTGGTACTCGATTAGGGATTCGTGAATCCCGCATCTCATGATCTTGCAACATAGAGTAGGACACATTTTCTGGGCCGGAGCGATTTGCCGTCGCCGCAGACGATTCCCCAACCTCTGCAATTCCACTGAAAATCATCGGCTCCGGTAGAGACGAAACAACGTGATGCCCGACCCCTGCACCCAGACCATTGCCTCCCACGATCGTTCAGGATAGGTCGGATGAGTCACTCGCCGTCGTCCCTGTCGCAGCCTTTGAATTTTCCTTCACAAAACCCATCACCGGCGCCGACCCCTCCGCCATGGCGTCGAGAAATCCAGTCGCCGAACCATCGCCCATGAGAGAGTGTTTCTTTGGCACCTTTCCTTTGGATTTCCTCCCTCGGGACATGATTCCGGTCAGTTTGCACGGCAAAAGTGCCCGTTTCAAGGTAGTCGACGGCGGTTTTATTTGTAACCGCCACATAGCATAAATCTTTCTTTTTTCTCATTTTGTTACAGAGTGTTATATATATGTCATGTACGAGGTGCTTCAAAATCAATTCAAAAAAAGAAAAGAAATGAAAAGCACCACGGTCTTCGAAAATGCATTAACCAAACTTGGATTCAAGATGAAAATCTCCTATTGTAATAAGTGCTGAAATAATTATTTGGTTGTGAGATTAGATCATTATGATTGTACCCTACAATTAATGTGTGGGGAATGTTGCGTTGTGTGGTTGATTATTCCAAGTCCATGTCGTTGTTTCTATTTACTTCAATGCTTCACATTAACCATTTTTCTCAAATTGGATGCCTATCTTCCTCACACGACCAACGCGCATTCTCAAGGTTCAGCACAACTAACCATCCCCCACAAATCAATTTTAAAAATTGAATGTTCATATTCTCATTTATAAATTAAAATTAAATTCCATTTTCCGTAATTGTGCTTTGTCATCAAAGTTCCCTTTGTTTTGTGCATTTTGCCTCCTCACAAAAACATATTTGCAAGCCTTTTGGTTGACGTCTGGATTTTCCATGTTTTTTGGTAACTAAGGTTCAGTTTCTCGAGGTGAGATCTACTCTTCATAGATGTCTTGTATAAAGTATTTATACAAACTTCTTCGGAATTCAATGTTGGAAGCCATTGACTAGTAAACTATTGATTTTGTATCAAAAAGAGGAGCGATTTTCGCGCAACAATGTTTGTTCACATCTTCCAAAAGATTCTGATATGGCGAGAAATTAGATGCAAGACCATGCATCGCTCGAGTTTATGCGGTCATGTAATGTAGACATTTTTGTAACAGATCAAGAGAAAATGTCCATTTCTTGAAAAACAAAAACTAGAACCTAACTCGAAACCAATTGGTCATCTCTCCCTCCCCGCCGTACTTGTGAATCGTGGTATGACAAAATTGGGCCTCTCTATTAATTTGGTCACTATTCACATTCTTAGAATTCATATTCATGGTCATCTCAACATTTTTCATCTTAAGGTAGTTGGTTGGCATTAGAACGGAATTGAAGAGCTTGGTTTTGCAGGTATGTGCTGGTCCGCGCTGGGAATGTCCAAACAAATTTCGACAAATCACAATCATCATAACAAGAGAAACCCACCCCACTTGCCCAAACGGGATGGGAGGTGGGGAGAGAAAGTGAAAGCTGGTGGGGGGCGTTTTCACTTGCATGGTTTGTTTGATTTGGTGAGGACAGAGAGGATTAGAGCAATGCAATGGCGTACGGGCTGTAGCTCCTGCGACGAACGCCAATGATATTAAATTATCAAAATTTTCCTATGAGGGAGCTTTTCGGTTCAAAATTTGCTATTTAGAGCAATGGCTTCTATGATGAAAAAAGTTAACGTAAAGTGATGGTCCTTGTGTTCATTGTGTAAGAATAAAAGTACAAAGATTTATTTATTATCAAATATCTATTGGCTCTCAGTAGTGATTTCACCATGAATTTTTTTTTCACGCTCTCCTCAAAAGATTTCAGTCAATGATTGATGGGATCTTTTCAACCTAAAAATCCACGTGGCCAAAACATATATGCCACGTGAAAGGCACGTATCATTATGTGCTATGCAGACTTTGATTTTGTTAATAAGTAATAATGAATTAAAAAAGATAATTAAAGAAGAACATGATATGTCTCCTATTTTTGGAGATCATATTTTTTGCAACATTGGAGAAACTAAATCATGGAGGTCTAAAATCACCGATGCACAGTCGAGGATGTCGTATCCAGTCTGCAAGTATCATAGTTTTCGGGAGCTTTCCAAAGGCCGTATACCAATGCCATGTTTGAACTTGGATTTTCTGCATGACCCGTGGAAGGTTGAAGTTTCCCTGATCGTATTTTATCGAATTTCTAGCCTTCCAGATCTTCCATATCGAACAATGCCACAAAGATTTCCATGTCTCTACCAAGTGTTGAGGACCATACACCAAGGTGAGCCTGTAGATGTTTCGCAATATTGTTTTGCCCCACATAGTTGTAATCAAACCACGCATAGACAGAACACCACAGCCGGTAAGCTACCACACGAACAGAATAAATGGTTTGTTTCTTCCATTGTTGTATGACATAAAGGGCATAAGCAATCATCCAAAGTAAGTACCATGCATCTATGTATAAGTTAGTCCGATGTTGGAATTCTAGCTTGAAGGGCACGCCAACAAAAAGACATGATATTCTTTGGAGAATAACGTCCCCATACCAGGTATAATACAATGAAACATTCTCTTCTATGATCATCCAGGTTTACCTGTTAAGAGCGAATCGCAAGATAAGTTGATTGAACTGTATATATGCCTTTTGGGTCCTCTAACCATCTCCAATAATCACTTCCTGAAGTCGGAAAGTGGAGGTTCAACTCAAAGTTCATCTCCTGTATTAGCATTTCTTCCTCCCTTCGTAGAGGTAGTGTCCATTGCCATATAATACTCCAAATGCTATCTTTATTTTTCCATTTTTGTGAGATTCGGATGTCCTTATCAGCTGCATTGATGTATAGGTTAGGATATCGCATCATAAGAGTACCAGATCCTAACCAGTTGTCTTTCTAGAAACGAGTGTCGGAACCATCAGATATACATCTTTTAATTCTAATCGAGAATCAATCCGCCTGACAAATCTTTTGTCCCACATCAGACCACCAACGAGAGCAGTGTCGGACTCTCGACCACATTAACCAATCTCCGCCGATCATGCTTTGCGAGAAATATTTTGCAATTATGACATCATACCACTCACCTTGATTCCCCAAGCGTAAACGCCAGCCCCATTTGCCCAAGAGGGCCGTATTGAAAGCTGATAGATCCAGCAAGCTCAGGCCTCCCTTGTCTTTTCCTTGACACATATGATCCCACTGTATCCATGCAATAGATTGTTGATTTCGGCAGCTAGACTTCCATAGAAATTCCCTACAAATTCTTATCATTGCTTTAATGACATTTTTAGGGGCTTTGAATATGGAGAAGTAATAGACCGACATACTCGAGAGCACACTTTGAACCAATATCAGCTTACCTCCAAAATTTAGATGTTTATTTGCCCAAGTTTGAGTCCTCAGTTTCATGTCAAGATAAAAGTTTTTGCCAACTTGAGCTGAATCTCGGATTACATCGGATCGGGATACCCAGATACATAAATGGAATTTTCATAACTGTGCAATGAAGGACTCTGGCAAACTCTTGTTGCGATGACTGAGAGATGTGAATACCAAGGAGACTACTTTTTTGAAAATTTATCCGGAGGCCAGATACTAATTCATATAGGCGAAGTATGCATTTCATGACACACACATTCCTCAAATTGCCTTCTCCATAGAATAAAGTGTTATCGGCAAATAGAGAGTGGGTATAAGATTTGTTTCCGCATGTGATTCCTTTTAGACATCCTCTTTCAGTTGCACGCTTCATTAACAAATTTAATCCTTCGGTTGCAATAGCAAATAGGAATGGCGATAAAGGATCACCTTGTCACATGCCCCTTTTGAAATCGAAGTTACGTGATGGAGAGCCATTCACAAGAATAGTGCCCGTTGCAGTCGAAATACAAGCCTTCATCCACCCGATCCATCTTTCACAAAAACCTATTTTTTGCATCATATCATATAGGAAATTCCAGCAAATAGAGTCAAAGGCTTTTGAGGAATCGACTTTTAAGAAAATAGATGGGATTTTAGCCATTTTCACATAATGCAGCAACTCGTTTGTGAGCAATATACCGTCTTGAATCTGTAGCCCCTTGATATAAGCAAGATGATTAGGGGATATAACTTTGGAAAGAACAGTTCGGAGACAGTTTGCCTAGATTTTTGATAACAGTTTGTAAGTACTTCCTATAAGTGAGATGGGCCGATAGTGGTGTAACTCGGACGAGGACCTCGTCTCCGGAGCCATGATAATAGAAGTGGAATTGAGTGCACGATATAGACGGCCTGTTCAATAAAATTCCTGCATATAATCAATATAAGCATCTTTCACTGTGGCCCAATGTGTTTGGATGAAGGTGAAGTTTATCCCATCCGGACCCGGACTCTTGCTGCCTGAGCATGACCATACCGTCTTGTGTATTTCTGCTTCCGAAAATTCACTAGTAAGCATCATATTATCCTCCAGAGATAGACGGTTTTGGCAAGAAAGCGTCAGACTTGGCCGGTCCATAGTATTATCATCAAAATGGTTTTCAAAATAAGCTCTGATTCCTTCTTTCACTTCCGAGATTGAATCCACCCATTGTCCTTGAAAAAATAAACCCTGAATGGAATTCAGGTATCTCCTAACACATACTTTCGCATGAAAAAAATGAGTGTTTTCGTCTCCTTCTTTTATCCATCGCGCGCGTGAATTTTTACACAATAAAGATGTTTCTCTTTGCTGCGCAATTTCCAAATCCTTCATTATATTCCTTCGATCTGGCAATTCATCAGCATCAAGCTCTCTATTTCCAGCTACCAAATCAAACCAAGCTTTATGTTCTCACAAGTCTATGATCGTGTGATCAACTCGGCCAAAAACAGTTTTGTTCCACTCTCTTAGAGCCTGCCTCAACAATTTTAAAGAGTAGTGTAAAATGTGAGCCTTTGTACCTTGTACCTCCAGTGATCTCCATGTGGTTGCAACAAAGGTAGCAAATTGTGGGTGAGTGTTCCAACAATCTAGAATGGCAAAGGATTTCGGACCCCAGTTTGCTTCCGGTTGATGTAGTAGGATTGGGCGGTGATCCGCTATGTTTTTTTCATAGGCTGTCTCAACCATATTCGGCCAGATAGAGCCCCATCTGTCTGATAATAGAAAACAATCTATCCGACTAGCCTGGGTACCCCGCCCATTCGACCAAGTAAATAAGAATTTCTGCAGTGGTGGATCAATGAGATCATTTGACAAAATAAAGTCATCGAAGTCATTCATTTCTGTCGTTGGGACTCCCACATAATGTAATCGCTCTTCTCCGGTGCGAGTAGTGTTGAAGTCCCCCACTATGAAAATAGTCGTGTTTGGGTGGTCTTGAATGATCTTAGAAATTTGGAGCCAAATACACCTTTTCGTTGCACTTCCATCCACATTTATATAAACATTTATGACTATGATTTGTTCTGCCGTCTCCACAAGAGATTCTTCCACAACCAGCATATAATCAATTGTTGTCACTTTTGAAATCAATGGAAATTGTGTCGACCAAATTGAGAGTAAGCCATCCGAATACCCCTGACTTGGACAAAAGGCCCATTCAAAAACCGAATGCCCCCATAGACGAATAACCAGAAATAAATCTACTTTTTTTTTGTTTCCTGTAGACACAACATTTCAAGGTGAGATTGACGGGCTAGTTTGTTTATTGCACTTACCCGCCAGTATTTCCTAGTCCACTAACGTTAATGGACATCACTATCATCGAACAAATGTTTTTTCAGCGTCTGCAGCGACTGCCGGTTCATTTGCTTCATCCCTCTTTTCTAAATCATTTAGCCGTTCCTCCATTTGTTGGTCTGTAACATGACCGTGTACGTCTAATGTCTTGCCAAGGTTCCATATGAAAGCAACTTCAGTTTCTTCTGGGGAACTAGTTAGAAGACATCTTTTTGGCCATTGCAAAGGGAGTGCAGGGTCTCCCACTAAATCAGTGATCTCCAAAGCAGTTGTTGAATATAAGAGAGGCCCTTTACCATGATATTTTGATCGTATAGCTTTCCTTTTACGAGATGAAGTGGTCGCTATGGGCGGTGATAGTTCTTTGCGGGAGTTAGAGGATTTTTCCCCAACTCAGTTGGGGGCTGTTCGAGACTTTCTGCTTCTTTGCTCTTCCCTTTCTCTTTAATTTCAATTTGTATCTCCTGCCTGCAATCTTCATTCATAGAGGCAGTTGCATTTTCTTGTTCATCTTTTAAGCTTTCATGAATTATTTCCTCATTACAAACCATGCTTGTGTCCTGTTTTTCATTGATTGCTGGTTCCCGAGAAGAATTTACATTTACCATAGGGATGTCTGCATTTGTTTGTGAAGTATTCAGAGGGGGGAAATCAGCATCTCTTGCATCAGACTTCGGACTGGAGATTCCCAGCGTCTTGACAGCGGACGTTCTTCATATACATCTACAGTAAACCATTCCGAACCAATTTCAACATGGACCTACTCATCAATAATCACAGAATTATGTTTTGTTACATATGCTCGCGCCTTCAGCATATTGGTTCTATCCTCCGTGTGATTATCAAAACGAATTAATTTGCCAAATTGTTCCACCAATTCCTTGAAGAAAGATGGATACCAACAATGAAGAGGGGTACCTTTGATTTGCATCCAAATCGTTCGCAATTCCTCCACATTCCTTTTTCTCCATGGCCTCACACTCATCAGGCCTACTTCTTTCTGTATTGCAATCTCGTTCAGCAACCTGTTCTTCATATCAATGTAGGAAAAGTTAACAAAAATTTGCCTCCTTCCACCATAATTGTTTTTCCGTTCTCCAAACCATGAGCCATCATTCTTTTCGAGATATCAGTAGCATCCAATCATGCCTTCGGTCGAGCTAATAAACCGCGATCTAGCCACTTTGTATGCGCAGGGTCTGGATCTACTTTAAGCACATTTTGCTTGCCAAGTTCAGTATGTTCCACCGAGGCCTGAGTTAGATGGTGGTTTCACGGTTTCCTTAGTCGGACTAGCAACTCCTCTTGGCTGAACAAATCTTACGTAGAGTTTATAACTTCCTATCCATAAGCCACTCATAGCATTTTCAAGCATCACTGGATTAGGGCCAATATAGAATCGGACAAAGCATACAGACGTTTATCCCCCAAGTTTTTCGGTATAAACACATCGCTGAGGTTGCCGAATCCCTTGAATATAGAGCGTAATTCCGATACAGAGGTATTCAATGGGAAATTCGAAATGTAAAACGAAATACTTTCTTGCCTCAATCATTTTATGTAATCTGGCAGCGGAGCAACATGACCTTCAGCTACTGAATTTGCCACTTTTTTGTCCTTGCGGCGACGTACCTCTTCCCATTCTCCAGAATTGTCCTTTTCAGTTTCATCATATAGAGAAGGGCTAGCTACATTTCCTGCAGCGACATACGGCCTTTGTATAGACTTTTTGCGCTGAACCCATCGTTGAGATTGTGCTGTAACACAATGAGGGGTTTTCAATTCGCTCATTCTTCTATTTCGCCGCACAGTATCAGACCCATTTTTTGGGTCAGGGCAGTTTTTTACCACAGTGGACGATTCTTGTCCTTGTGAGAGAGTTCTGTCCTGCTGTTTCGAATGGTCTAGGAAGAGATTTATAGAAATCACACAGGCTTTGGTATTTGGAGAAATGAAGTCATGGAATTCATTCATGAACGCTTGAATTTTACAAGATGCTTACAAGTCTTCTTATACACAATTCTAAACTCTAACTATTGTAATGCGGAAATAGAATAGAATTGAGAATAATTTTCATTAATTTGGAACGTTTATGTGTACATAAGTTATATAGAATAAGAGTAGGGAATATTTGGTGTGAGATAAGGAAGGATCCCATGATTTGTGAGATCCTTTCTTTCATAAATTATTGACTAAAATCTTCCCTTTATCATGTACTATTTAACAGTCCCCCTCAAATTGGGTTATCGAGTCTTTATACCCAACTTGTGCAAGACTTCATGAAACGTTCGTCCGGTCACTACCTTTGTAAGGATGTCCGCCAATTGTTTTTTTGATCGAACAAAGGATAGACATACAACCTTTTCTTCAAACTTTTCTTCTATAAAATGTCTGTTTTGTACGCTCATGTTGGACTGGATTCTCCGAGATGCTAATTGCTGTTTTGTTGTGGCACATTAATGGACATGCCCCTGTATTGGAAACTCTAATTCTATAAGTAGTTCTCAACCATAAGACCTCGGTGAGACCTTGAGTTATTCCTCTGAATTCACTCACCACTAGAAAGAGCCACCACCTTTTGTTTTTGTTGGGTATAAATCACGTTTTGAAATTTTCGGAAATTTTCAAATCCGAACCACAAATTCAAAACTATACCCATGAATTACGTGTATTCATGTTCTAGGTAGAGGGATAACGAACTAACCTTGATTTCTGATGGATTTGGAATGAGGTGGGAAGATCCCGTGCGAATCGATCAAACACCGAATCATGAAACCTCCAACGAAGGAGACCTCTACCGTGAGCACTCCCTGGCGTACTGAAACCAAGCTACTAGACCCTCACCGGTGACGAATTTCATGACGACGACGATGAGTTCTCGTCAGTTTCATGCGAGTCGCAAGAATTTTTCCCTATAGAAAACTTCAAGTCGAATTCACTCTCTTCGACTTAATCTCCCAACCGCCTCATTTCTCTTCACTTGGGCTCAATTAAAATTGAGCCCATTTGACAAAATTATTGGGCTCGAGTAAATACTCGAGCCCAATTCGCAATTTGAACAATTGGGCTCAATCTCATTGAGCCAGAACCCAATTCGCTCTCGTCCATAAAACTCGTCAATTGTGTCCCACATAATTAATTCTTACTATTTTAGTTCTCCAAATGGAGTGACCCAGTAGGATCCATATCTATATCGGTAATAAATTAATCTCATTAATTTATAAATCATAAGTGACATCTAGTGATTTGGATTTTTTCTCGCGGAATGTAAATGTGGAGTTGGGAACTTATTCTTGTATCAAGAGAAACACACCAATTGAACAAAAATTGAAATTAACAAAAATAAAAGGATAGATTGTGTAACCCATTTTTTTTTTACATGAAATAGAAGGATGGAAAAGAACAGAGATGGAAGAAGCGTATTAAGCCGTAGAAACCCTATTAAACATGGAACATCAACCCCGAACCAACTACTACAATAAAAATGAATATAAACTAGAGGTTCAATTAAATGCGTATCCGATGATCTACTCTATGATAAATACGAGTATCATAGAATCAACCTTTACATGTACCATAAGATGCATGCAACCTAATTCTCTTTAGAATAAGAATTCAATAAATAAAGAGATCTGTATCAAAGCTCATTATGAAATTAACGTCAGAAAATTATCTCGAAAAGAGTGTAATATGACTTTAAATAGGCTATAATTTTAATGGGTCTAGAATTTTAATCCCCAAACTTTTTTTAAGCTCATCCTAACTTAGTTCCTAAAAAGTAAGAAATTATCTAATTACATAAAAATTTGAAATGCTAACAAACTAATGGACTAATTTGATTAAAATAATAATAAGGAAAATAAAGATCCATGTTGGCATCTTCTAGCAGGGGCCATGACCTCCCACACGAGCAATACTCCATATACTCGATTTGGTCTAAGTAACTTGCGTGCCAACTTCCAAATTGAGAACAGTATGTTCCAAAAATAATAACTCATCATCGAACTGTTAGAATATGATCTCCTTTTGACAGCATATGTCGTGAGCAGTCTTCTGTCACTGGGTAAACTTTTCGTTCGATCGGAACAGGTTCAGACCTCCAATCGCCTATAAAACCAAGACAGCGGAATTATGCAAATAGCAGATCGTGAATGAACGAAAGCAATCTGTTCCGAAATTCATATCTCACGATCGGACCGTTAAAATACAATCTCCTGTGAACCAGAAGAACCCCAATGAGTCTTCTAACTCCAGTTAAATTTTCAGATCGATCAAGCATGTTTATGCCTATGATTGGAAGAAACCACGAAACTGCGTTTTACTATAATTCACATTGTAACATTCAATTACTTTAAATCATGCAAGAATCCAAATTCGTCTCGGGCCTCCAGCAATCACATCATCTAGCAATGCATAATGATCCGATCTAATACAGACAAATCGAGATCCTTTAATCTCTTTTAGTATTAATTCTTTCGTCACTTAATATCCATTAATTAATGTCAAGCGTAGGAATGTATCATTTTTGACAATTAATTAATTTCTTGATCTTCAGTACATAATTGTTAACATGTGACTATCCCATAATTACAAATGCATGCGTAACAATTATTACTACATCAAGGGGCTCATGGATATTAATAATCTCATCCAAGATGAGATGGACAAAACTATCATCTTGATAATTCATAATTTCCAGCATGAATCATGCGTATTCGAAAAACATACCTTTATAACCCATCGGTTAAAAGGAGTGTTTGATAACCTCACGCAATACACATTGTTGAAGTATCCATCCCACACCGGTTAGGAGAACCCAAAGTAGAAGGGTTTATATAGAATTACCAAAACAGAGGTTACGTCACTGGTACATGAGGAGAATGAGTTACAGATAGTGACTGTGGGAGAGATCATGTGTCCCTCTTACACACAAAACACAGGTGCATAGTCGGAAAGCGATGAAGTGAGTAATATAGAGACTCCACAGTTACGTCACAGGTACATGAGGAGGTGCCCTCTTGTCCCAGCTTCTAGTACCTTGCCGACCTCGACTCTGGAGACACCTAAGCCACTGCCCATCATAAATTATCCAGATACTCCAGGTGATACTATTCCTTTCTCTCCCCGACCCCAACTGTTAAGGCGGACCACCCAGATTAATGCGGGAGTTCCATCGGATCAGTATGGTTTTCCTCATGATATTGCAGAGCATTTTTTTTATTCTCACATATCACCTAGCCATAAGGCATTTCTTGCATCTTTGGACAATGTTTTTGTGCCTAAGTGTTGGCAGGCAGCAATGAAGGATCAAAGGTAGAGAGATGCAATGATCGAAGAGTTGGAAGCTTTGACAAAGAATGGAACATGGGTGTTCGTACCACTACCGCCTGAAAAGAAATTGTAGGATGTAAATGGGTATTCACTGTGGAGCAAAATCCTGAAGGAAAATTGGAGAGGTACAAAGTGCGACTAGTGGCCAAGGGGTATAGTCAGACATATGACATTGATTATGATGAGACCTTTGCACCATTCGCCAAGATGAGTTCAGTCAGGACCTTGGTCTCCATAGCAGCAAACAAAGGGTGGAGTCTACATTAACTTGACGTGAAGAATGCATTTCTTCACGGAGACTTACTTGAGGAGGTATACATGGAAATCCCTCCAAGATTTGGCACTAATCAGACAGGGGGGAAAGTTTGCAGGCTAAAAAAATCCCTATATGGTCTCAAACAATCCCCCAGAGCTTGGTTAAACAGATTCAGGAAGGCTATGGTAGGCATGGGTTATCATCAGACCAACGCTGATCATACTATCTTTCTGAGACACACGAGAAATCATATTACAATATTGGCTGTTTATGTAGATGATATTATTATTACAGGAAATTATGAGAGGGAGATAGCAGAGCTGAAGGTTAGACTAGGTAAGAAATTTGAGGTAAAAGATTTGGGAGAGATGAAATACTTCCTTGGAATTGAAGTAGCTAGGGGACCAGAGGGGATAGTACTATCTCAAAGTAAATATGTCTTAGATCTACTCACGGAGACAGGCATGCTTGGTTGCAAGCCTGCTAGGGTACCTATCGAGCTGAGGGTAAATCTAAGCACTGATGCTGGTGAGCCCGTTGACAGAGAAAGGTATCAAAGATTAGTTGGACGGTTGATATATCTAAGTCATACCCAACCTGATATCTCATTTGCTGTAAGTGTGGTGAGCAGATATATGCATGACCCGAGAAAAGGGTCATATGGATGCGGTGTACATGATCTTGAGATACTTGAAAAGTGCACCAGGAAAAGGATTGATCTTTCAGAAAAATGGACATTTGGGCACTGATGAATATTGTGATTTAGATTGGGCTAGCTGTATTGATGACAGAAAGTCTACATCTAGATATTGCATGTTTGTAGGAGGCAATTTAGTATCCTGGATGAGTAAGAAATAGTCTGTCGTTGCTCGTTCTACTGCTGTAGCTGAGTACAGAGCCATGGCCCTGAGTGTTGCTGAAATGATGTGGTTAAGGTCCTCACTGGAGGAGTTGAAGATGGATGTGGGAGCACAGATGCAGTTATGGTGCGATAACATGTCAGCTATCAGTATTGCAAATAACCCAGTCCAACATGCCAGAACCAAACATGTAGAGATTGACAGGTTCTTTATTAAAGAAAAGCTGACCAGTGAGCTTCTGGAGCTCGGACATGTGACTACTAAGAACCAAACTGCTGATTGTCTCACCAAGGGTCTTAGTGCACTAGATTTAGATAGGCTTTGTAACAAGATGGGATTTATTGATATATTTCACCCATCTTGAGGGAGAGTGTTGAACAAATAAGTCAAAAAGGAACGGCCAACAGCACACCAGACAAGGAGCAACCGCAACCGTGCTTCCCATGCGTGGAAAAAGACTACATTAATGGTGTTTTGGTGTTTTCTTGCTTTGTAACTCTATAAAACGAAGTGTAACGCTTGTAAGATAAGATAATATACTCAAATATCGATTTCCTACCATTTCTAGTTGGTACCAGAGCAAAAAAACACGAGTTTCCGGCGGAAAAACCAAGTTTCCGGAGAAAAAAACTCAAAACTGCCATTGCAACCCCCCGTCCGCCGCCGCCGCCGTGTCAGAAGCATCGCCTGAACCCCCTTGTTCCAAAACGCAGTTGACCTAGGCCGGAAATGGCTGCCGCCGGCCGATTTCGCGGCGAAAAGCATCACAAACGGCTAGCGTTTTTCGACAGTATTTCCGTCAGATTCATGGCACGTCTGCCGCCAACTACGACGGAGACCACGACCATCGGAATCGCGCCGCCGAGAGCTTTCTGTGGCCATATCACGTGTCGTCGTACCACCACGCGCCATCGTGTCGTCATGCGTCGTCGGAGCCAAGAATTCAGAATCTTCAGTTCTGCGAGCTCGTCGCACCCGTCAAATCCATTTTCATAAATGTTCTTCCGTTTGATACATATTTATATTTCCGTGGATGAATTAAATATTTTATGTTGGGATTGAAATGCCTAAACTTGGAGCATCCAATTAGGCATGATGTGGAGATGATAATTGATTAATTGTTGCAAGAAAGATATAGTAATTGTGTTAATTGTTGAAGTACTCGCTGTGAGATGGCAAAAAAAGAGGATGACGTGATGGGAAAACGGTTGGAAGCATTGGCAAAACTTGATCCAGCTACCCTCAAGGCTTATCCAAGGGATAATGCAAGGGATTAGTGTTTCACCAATGCCGATTGTTCCAGCTACCACACAGGTCAAGATTGACCTACCAACTGTTGACTTGAAATTGGATGGACGAGCCTCCTATGTTAGTTGGTCCTGTCGAATTGAGACTACCTTGGTTGGTAGAAAATTAGGAATCTATCTCACATGAGATGAAAAAGAAAAAGCGACTGCTCAGACTGATGACTGAAAAGCAATTAATTCTCAACTGAAAGTGTGGTTATTAAACTCATTAACTCCTACCATCGCCTCCTCAGTCGATGGTTTGGAGCTTGTTAGTGATATGTGGGCTCAACTAAAAAAGAATTACTCCGGAAAAGAGAATCAGATGTGTGTGTTTCAAATTGAGAAAGAGATTCGTGATATGGTTTAGGGAGATAAAAAGGTTAAAGATTATGCCGCTTGTCTCATCAAGTTATGGGAGGAAAGTGGATTACTGTCTACC
>JAOWBN010102444.1:0-19743 GCA_028565015.1 Pinguicula moranensis
TTTGGCTTGTAATTGTACCTGGTACATGTAATACTTTATAATATAAATATAAACATTAGCCTTTCAAAAAAAAAGTAGTGACTTATACCGGATCCCACTATCAGTCTGCTCCTAGATTTCTTCCTTCTGTATGAGTGTTCCTTTAGTAAATGATGATCAAACTTTGCGATAAGCATGACATCTTGTTTTGGGAACTGCTTTATGGCTTGTTTTGGCGCCAGGTCAAAAGTATCCACAATAGTTTCCTCAGTGGTTCTAGCTTGTTGATGATCTAGACCTGCTTGAGCATCAGTCACTGTAGGCCACCATATCAGGGCAACTGGCGATCGTGAACTTTCTTTCTTCAAGTGATTACTTTTCTCTTTTACTATCTGAAATGAATCTTTGTTTTTTTTATAAATGCATCAGGATGTGGCTCCATATCAGAAAATGGTTGTAAAATAGGCTGAGAGGCAGAAATAGCGACTGACTTCTCATCAGAAGTCTCCGAGATGTGGCTATTGGCTATGCTTGAACTATCCTCAGAGTTATGGGAACTTGTGTTGTAAAGCTAAGTATTCATCTCATATTCCATAGTGCTTATTCCTCTCACAGTAAGGATATTAATTTATCCTGGATAAAAATGTTTAATTGATGCTTGATCACCTGATTTGGATCAATCAGCAGGAGCATTTGCATCGCCTCCAAGTATCCTGCTGGATGGAACATTCATCAATCTTAATTACCGTACCTATTGCTCCTCTAATTTGTTTCATAATTGGCGCTGCCCAATACCTAAATGGGAGACCATAAATCTTGATCCATTGTGTATTAGGCACGTAATCGTCCTTATCAATCCAGGGAAAGATATCATTCAACCAATTCTGAAGCCACACACTCTCATTTGTTATTAAGTTGTGTAGGTCTTTTTCCTCATCTTCCCATAAAAGTATCCTGGAAGAATCAATTGGGCTGACTATGAGATTTAGATAACCTACGATTTGAGCTGAAGTTGTAATTCCTTCCAGTCAGTGTCTTTATGCAACATACCTATAAAACCAAATTTCAACGAGCAAGGTTCAGTAGCAGAGGAGATAATCAAGGGAGGACTAACTTCCTTACTTTGTGGCAATATGTATCCTTTCTCGTTGCTGGTTTTCTCGTACCCTTGGAGGTAGATGCACATAAAGCCTAAATTGGCACCTTGCTTGTTGATGCCACTGACATTGCCCTTTTAGATGTCATATTTAGGGGAACTGCTGGCAGCTTGTTTTGTACTGGAACATAAGTTTTTTGGACATATAATTTTTATGTGATCTTTGGATAGCGTGCCACATTGGCTTGAACACGATATGACCCAATCCGTATATTGTTTAACTTTACCAGAGTTGATTCTATGTTCAGAGGATGTGTAAAATCAACAAAACCAAATAAGTTGCCTTTCTAGGTTAGTTTTCTAGCTATCTTCAGATTTTGTACCTCTTCCTGCCTATTGATAATCTTTAGAAGCTTATCTGCATTACATTGTTCTGGCAAATTTGTAATGAAGTACATAACTTTTGAGTTTGTAGCTGATGTAGCTATCTTCAGAGGAGCGATTCTTGGTCCTACACGCTCATGAACCAAAATCGGGTTCTGGGACAAAGAATACATCTCTATAACTTCTATCATGACTCTTTTGTGTGGTCATTAGCATAGGCCTTTTTCCAGACCTAATTTCAACTCTTCTTATCTTCCCCATTTGATGCGTTGGAAGACTCCACATGGTAGGAATTACTGGGAGGGGCTAGTTGCAGAGTCTGGGTTCACCATTTGTTGAAAGGTTTGGAAGAGGGGAGGGTGGTGGTGTAATGGGGTGTTGAGGTGATGGTGAACTTCCTGGGTGCATGGGGCGTCCTTCGAGAGAGAGGAAGAGGAAGAGGAAGTCTGTGGGGATCTAACAGCTTAGATGGGATGACTCACAGTTGCACAACAGAGAATTTATCGGCGTTGAAGAGAAAGAATGGTCCATTGTTCATGCGATTCCGCATTTTTTCCTAATCTCATGAGAATTTTTGTTCAATCATTGGTGTACTTTGTCCAATTATCAAACCTCAAGGCATTTATTACTGCCCCATATTGAGTCTGAACCCCTTTGTAAAAATCTGTGAAACATGCAAGTACATCAGTCTTGTTTTTCTTCAGATAGAACAAGCAACAAGAGAACAACAATCAATAAAAGATACAAAATATCGATAACCATTGAAAGTTGTTGTGGGATAAGAGCACGTACATCATAATGAACTAACTCAAAAACATAATGGCTCCTACTACCAAAAATAACATATTAGCATATGGTGCACTTGCCCAGCACACAAGCATCACAAAAAAGTCAGTCTTTATTAGCCTTGACAAACAACATTGGATATAATCGACTCAAAAGAGAAAACAAAAGATGACCCGAACATCTATGATGATGTAACACTAAGCCCTACACATTCCCCTTGTCTCCTCCAAATCTCTCAACTATGGAAAAGAGGGTTCAGTTCAATCCTTTTTGATCCATGTACCACCAAACCACTGCACCATGTCCCAATCCCAAGAATTTTCTTTGTCCCATTCTCTCGGAAGATTACCTTGAGAATATCAAACAAAACAACACAATTTAGTTAGATGATAATGATATTGATAGACAAGAGATTTATAGGAAAAGAAATGAGTATGCAAAACTTTGAACAAAGCCAAAGTGTTGGTACATTTTACTGTACCCTCACCAACCATAGGCCAGTCCATACCATTGGCTATTTAGATACTCAATGGAGCTGCTAGGCAAGTGATGTTCGGGCTTGTATTGTGATAATACTAGGCAAAATAAACTCAATTATGCTCACGGATGCTAGAATTAGACCGATAGGTTCCACAATCCACAATGCACCCAGTATATTCCCAACTAAGGTGGGATCTAAGGGGTCAGATGTATGCGGCCTTACCTTGTAATTATACAAAGATGTTGTTTCTGTTGTGACCAAATATGCATTGTGTCATTTGATGTATTGAGTTTAACCAACTTCACCAAATAGAAGCACTGGAATTTAATAGAGCAATTTTCCTCTAGTCCATTCTTAGCACAAAGCTAAAAGAATTGTCAATGATGACTCTTCCAGCTCCATTTGCAATGGACAAAAGAATTACACTCGATAGGTTGTCTCGCATAAAATCTTAGGAATGAACTAAAAAACCCAAAAACTATGGATATTATTGAATTATTCTTGTCGGGTGAATTAAATGAATGAGGGATGGTCAAGGCATTTATATTTTAAGTCCCTCAACGCTCCAATAATTATCGGATGTAGCCAAATGGTCAGTGGACATTTTCTTGGATCCGAAAAGAGTGACTCATGCAATCTCTTTAGGGATGGAGTTGTCTCGGTCCAAAATGAGACCAACTAGCTTGACGTGTCCTGCAGTGAATGATCACGTATCCGTCCATGACATGTCCATGGATCGAGACTTTGATCGAGACACTAAAATCTACCAAAAACTAGCTACTTTAATAAAGGAAGCTATGGTTGGTCCACACGGTCCATGTATTTGAGTCGTTTGGGGCAAAATTTGGTATCCACGTACTTACAAGGACCTTACGTTGGTTTGACTCAACCAAAGCAAAATGGCACGACAAAATAGAAATTTGGCATGGACAACACAAATGTTGCTGCATTTGGCACAATAGAGCGCCAGTCTTCACCCGCGACTGTTCTTCTTGAGGCATTTGCCTAATTACTTGTACAATTTGGGATTCTCTTGGTGCATTTGCTTCCTTACTTCCTTGGCTATGTTTCTTTATCGGTTGTATTGGTTGAATAGGATGCTCATGCATCAGTCTCTCCAGGTTGAAAAGAACTCATCCCTGAGTCCTCATAGTATGCACTCAAGTGTTTTGAGTTATAGATGTCTGAAGTCTTCAAATGGCTTGGGAGTTTTAGGTGATAGGCATTGTCATTTTTCCTCTCAATCACTTCACAAGGCCCTATCTTCCGTTGTCCATGTTTGTTGTACCCTCCACTTGGGGCTTGGTCTCAAGTGAGTACAACCCAAACTTGGTCGGAAATATTGAACACCACCCTTCTTCTTAGAGCATCGATACGAGCTTTGTAATTTTCAATGCTCTTGGTGATGTACTCTCAGATGTGGTCATGTATTCAACTATGATGCTTGGCCATTTCTTCATCTATGGGCTATATCGACCAACTCGGGAGGGGTTGCTACAACACAACACCTCAAAAGGGCTAAGTTCGATAGTCCTATTCTTCAAATGGTTGTAAGCGAATTCAGCTCGAGACAAGTCCATGTCCCATTGCTTTGTCTTGGATCTGGCTAGGCATCTTAACCAATTTCCTAAACTTCAGTTGACTACATCCGTTTGGAGATCAGTTTGAAGGGGTGATTGGCACTACTGAATTGTATCTTGGTGCCCATTTTCCCTCATAAGTTTCTCTAAAATAGGCTAACGAACTTCGTGTCACGGTTTGATGTGATGGACCTATGCACTCCATGGAGCCATGCAATCTCCGTGAAGTATTGTGAGTGATGCATACGACATCCATTGTTTTTGGCATGTCACAAAGTGTGACATCTTAAAGAATTGGTCAACCACTATAAGGATAAAATCCATACCGCTTTGCATACGCGGAAGGCCTAAGATGATATACATCATCACACCGTGCCATGGTTAGACAATGGCATGTAAAGACCGGCGTTGGTAAGGTTGCCTTTGGCTCTTTGGCAAATTCCACACTTCTTCTCTTTCTTCACATCACTAACAAATTTTTGACCAATAGTACTTGGAGGATACTAAGGCCATGATCTTATCTCGGCAAGAGTGGCCTTCATTGTTGACCTCATCCAATACCTTTTGTTGCAATTAGCAATCTTGCACACATAGTTGTAGGCCCCAGAATAGGTGGCCATCTTGCACTAAGTAGTCTCTGGATTGCTCACGCAAGGTTTTGTCATATGCCTTATGTTAGTGTTATCCCTAAGGCCAATCACCTTGGGCTTTCGTATTAACATTTTAATATTATATATATGATTGTAGAAACCTTTACTACTTGATTATTTACTTGCTTTATTTATAACATTCCAAATAGTAAAGCCTAGTGTTGTAAACTTAGAGTATATCACAAAGAGATGTGATGATAAGACCACCCTAATTATGTTATCAATACTAAAAAGCCCTAATCATAGTATTAGTGGGATAAGGCATCAATAATAAAGATAGGTTAGCATGTTCTAAGCCAATTCCCTTTGAAGGAAATAGTTGATCTCATCAACTATAGTATAGAGACACTTAGCTAGAACATGGATGCTTGTATTTGACAAGTACATCGGATTGACTCGCATGGAGATCACCATATTGTCAATAGATGATACTCTAAAGAATAGTATGTATAAGTGATCCTTAAAATGGAGATCACCATAGAGATCTTGAGTATAGATGCTCTCTCTTTGATTCTATTAGGAGTTATACCATAAATGGGTAACAATGGGTAGTCTTGGGAGTGATCTGAAGTACGGAAGGATTGTGAGTGATCAATAAATGATTCACCGCTCCTAAAATGTAAGGAGAAGATCTCCCTATGGCCACTTGTAAGAAGTCATGGAAGCCTTTGCAAAGCATGAGTTTAACTAGAAAGAAGTTTCTAATTAGTACTCAATGATCATGATTTTCGTTGCAATAAATCTTATGTATAATAATGAGGATGACAAATAACCTCAATGTACAAGAATACGGATATGAACAAGGTGAAAGGATATTAATTACACGAGAGTTAGTTCTTAAAAGGATAGTCTCCTTCCATGACTATTTTCAATGTTTGGTGGCCATGATATTTTGCTAGAGGTCACTTTTGGTCTATCGATTTGAATTAAGGATTAATGAATTACAAGTTTGTAACTCATTAACTGTAATTTGTTTATGTTAATTCAAGATCCATTGCTAATGACATCAAATACTTGAGGGGTCATTTTGTAAATAAGGTAAAGTATAGGGGTCAAAATGAAGTTTATGAAATATCAAGGACTTGTTTGTAATTATAAGGCACAAATGTAATAAGCATAAGTTTGTTGGATGTATATTATATACATCAAACTCCATTAGTTGTATTGGACTAATATATCCACAACATACACATTATATTTTAAACTAAGTTAGGGTCTGGGGGGTCAGATGTACACGGCCTTACATGAGTTGTCCAAAGTTTAAGCACATGTATGGCTAGAATCAAATGTTGATGAACTCTAGGACACGTGTTTCCATCTTAAACTCATGGGAACCTGTTTAAATGCCCTAATACATGATATGTGGAAGATTGATGCATTTTGCAAGTCTTAATAGAAGAAACAAAGAGGCTCTCTCTCTACTTTCTCTCTCTACCCGAAAGTTAGAGAAAGGAGTAAAAAAATATGCACTTGATGCAATTTTTCCTCTCATCTTCTTAGACTTCAAATGTGGATCTAGCACTCTAAAAACGCACATATAAGTTGTACAAAGGTTGTACAAGCTCTCAAGGTTTGTGGTGGTGTGGATTACCATAGAGGGTGGACATTTAGACACCTTGAAGAAGAGACTACTTTCATGATCTTGAAGAAGAAAATTCATGAGGTAAAAATATTTCTTCCAACTTGATGTTTAAGTTGTGTACATTAGCAAGGTCCAAGGGAAAGGAATTTTGGAATTCGTTTTTTTTGTTACGCATGTTTGTACACACAATTCTTTATGTTTTCACATGCATACGTTTTACGCCACGTAGTATAGATTCCAAAATTCTTACACCTTGTTAAAGGATGTATCATCTTTATACAACTCCTTGAAGGATTAAAGCCAACAACTTTGGCGCGCATAGTGGAGAGAAGGGCGCTCCTTCAGCTTAAGGCATCCGCCACTTTGTTGAGGCTTCCCGCTGAGTGCGTCAAGGAGAATGAGTATTATTATAGGAAGGCAATGCACTTTGCATGCCTAGGGGTTCAACTTGTTTTTGTCATTGTTGTACTTGAGGGCCTCATGATCCATGAAGAGCACAAACTCCTTTTGGATCAAGTAGTGCTTCCAATGCTTCAACAATTGTACAGTGTCATAGAATTCTAAATCATACGTTGAACAGTTCTTCTTGGCACATGTTAGCTTCTCATTGAAGAAAGTTTTTCACTGAATAAGCTGGGCATCTTGACTAAGCATACCACCTATCCCCAAGTCGGCTGCATCACAATTTACTTCGAAAACTTTGTCAAAATTTGGTAAGGCCAATATAGGGGTTTTAGTCATCTTGTGCTTCCAAAGGTTGAGGATTTCTTTGGTCTTATCCATACACAGAAAGTCACGACCTTTGATGCATTCCGTTATTGGGGTAGTCGCCAAGCAAAATTTTTTGATGAAGCAGCGATAGAATGAGTTTAGAATGTGGAAGCTCTACACATCATGGATGGAAGTTGGTCTAGGCCAACTCAAAATAGATTCCACCTTCAATGGGTCATCGTGTACCCCTTCAGTTGACACCACAAATACTAGGAGGGATACTTAGGTAGTGGAAATACTTCTTTTTGTTCACCACAAGTTCTCAACTCGCAATGTTTCAAAAATTGCCTCAAGGTGCTCTCAGTGTATCTTCATGTTGGGGCTTTGGATAAGTATGTCGTCGAAGTACACCACTGAAAAATTTCCCATGAATGTCCTAACCACCTGATGCATGAACATGCTTGGCGCATTGGGAAGGCCGAATGGCATGACAAACCCCTAACAATCCATGAGTAGTTTTGAAGGTCGTCTTCCATTCATCCCTGGGCTTGATTTAAATTTGATGGTAATTGTTCTTTAGAACAATCTTGGAGAAACTTTGGATCCAACTAGTTGATCCAACATATCATCAATACAAGGTATGGGTAACCTATACTTTACTGGGATGCGGTTGATGGCTAGGCTATCAATACACATGCGCCAAGTGCCATGTTTCTTTGGGACTGATAAGGTTGACACCACACATGGAATCATGCTCCTCTACTGATGTAGCCTCGTGCAATCAGCTTCTCTACTTGTCTTCTCAATATTTCGATCTCCTTGGGACTCATTTGGTAGGTGTCGATTGGGGAGACTTGATCCCAAAATTAGATCAATTTGGTATTGAATGTCTCGGAGTGGAGGTAACCCCATGTGATGAGAATGTAGGACCCCACACAAGCTTTGTTGATCCTTTGAAGGATATGGGTGTCCCAATGACTCGTGCAAGGACCAAGAAGAAGAAGGAAGCATTGAACATATTGCTTCAAGGCACGAGGAAGTGAGAGGAGGCTACACTAATTGCCTTCAAGTCGTGGATCAATATGATCAAGCTTGTAGAGGCTGAGACTGCATGTGGAGGGCTGTGACCCCTACCAGGAGTTGCGATTCTCAAAAGATGCAATTGACGATTACAAATAAATTTCATTTATTTTTAATACAAATTAGTATTAAATTTTGGCTCTTAAGCTTCTTTTTTTTTGTTAAGCCAAATTTCAAAAACAAGGAAAGAGGGTAATGTATTTACAAGGTATATAAGAAAAAAGGAACAACAACGATGAAGCAAAACAAAGAGAGAAATTACAAAGAAAAGATACGAGAAAATAAAGCACAGTAAAGCAGTGCGTTCACTAATGTATTACTCTTCCCTTGAACTATCGGCTCCTGAAACTACATGTCCTGAATAATAGTACTGGATACTATTAAGCCTCATCCAGGTTCGACCCTTAAGCTTTAATTAAAGTTGGAATAGTTTTTTATTACTCGGTAATTTATTATTCAGGGGATTCCTAGGAGACCTTTTTTAGTCTTTTGTAAACCTATTTGGCAATTTTTTCATTATTGGAGGACACACGTTGATTAATGAAAAATACAAGCTTGAGATGAATCTCTTTGCTTCTTCAATTCTTATTCTAAAAAAAACTAGGTTGTATGCTCCTTAGGGTTCATGTAAAGGCTGATACTTTGATATCGTATTTATCATAGGATAGATCCTCGGGTTGGCGTTCAATTAACCCCTGGTTTATATTAGTTTCTAGCGTATTAGTTGGCTAGGGGTTGATGTTCCATGTTTAATTAGGTTTCTATAGCTTAATATGTTTCTTCCCAACATACATTCTGAATTTTATCTAATTTTAGTTTCGTTTAGTTTGCTTTTTGTGTTACTCGTATATCTCTTGTGCAATAATAAGTTATCGACTTCACATTTTTGTTTTGTGAGAAAAAACTCATATCAATTTTGTTTTAGAGTCAAGTTGAAATTATTCTTGTTTAGATATATATTCATTTCTTGAATTCTTATCGTTGTTGTCCCCTTTTCAGATTATAATTGGAAATTGCCCCTTGTAGTTTAAAAAGTATGTAGGATCTATCTTCGAGATTCATTTGTAAGAATTTAGGAGTCTGATTTTTCAATTTCGTTTTAAGATTCTAAGTCTTTGTAAGGTTTTGCTCGACATAGTATTTAAAAAATTATTATTATTATTATTATTATTATTATTATATTCAAAAATGAAAATTCAAGAAAATTCTTGTTGGTCGAGAATTCGTAGTTCATCCCACAAATTAATTTTAAAATTTTCTAAGTGTTTGTTGTCGACTTAGGGTACTTTTTCATCAAGAACACTTTTTATTTGTTTGGTACTGTCTTTTCGAGTTTCATCTATAGAGCTTTACTGTTCGTTTTACTTGCTAATTTTTGTATCCTTATGTAACTCTTTGCATCTTAGTTCTCATTACACTAGAATTGGAATTTGCGGAACAAAGATGGTGGTAAAAGCGAGTGAACTCGTCCCCTCACTACATTTTAAACATTTTTTAGAGAAATTGGGAAGAGTGCTTTTGCGGGGTTACATTTGGGGAAGTGAGCTCTTACTAAATCTATTTTCTCTAGTTTTTTTTTTGGTTTTTGGTGCAGACAAGAACGATGACAAAGAATGGAACCAACCATGTACCCGAGGGCAAAAGCACGACAGCCACAATAGTGGAAGACCCTGTAGCCAATTTGGAGGACATGTTAAGTGGGATACTGACCAAGTTACTCGCACCATGGACCATAGCACCCGATCTCCCCATCCGATATCAAATGAAGAAAATGTAGCACATCTTTGATCTCCACAACTTTTCTGAAGGCATGTGAATTTGGCTATTTTTGAGTTCAAATACTATGCCTCTACTTGGTGGAGAAATTTTAAAAGGACTAGGGAACGCTACAGGAGGTACCGATTAAGACATGGGGAGCCATTTTCACATGAAAAAAGCTTATATTCTTAGTTCTTACTCTCGTCAATTGACAGGATAGTTGCAAGACCTTCGCCAAGGTACTTATCTTGTTGTTGAGTATTATCATGAGATACTTTCGTTGAAACTGAAAGTAGGTGTAAAAGATGATGAGGCGGCCACTGAGGCTCAATTCATATATTGACTCAATAAGAACATTCGACATCAAATGGAACGGTATGCTCCTCATTGCCATGGTATTGAGGAATTGATAGCTTATGCAGAAACAATTGAGCGCCAACTCAAAGAATCGGCTACTAGTCATTCAAAAATTGTTGTATCTGCAAGAGGACGGCCCAACCATTGGACATAGAAAGAACTTTCAGAATCTGATCAGAAGGTAAAATTTCATAATATGAACTCTAACCATTCTTGGAGAAATTTTCAGAATGTTGCAGATGAGTCACAGTCAGCCCAGAAGCACAGCCTGCTGAATTCAAGGAGTTTCCAGTTCAAAAATTGTCAGGAGTTTGGACATATGACTGCCTCATGTCCTAACGACTATGTTACAAAGGCCACCAATTGAGGTGATGTATAGAGTGAGAATGAGATCAAAGAAACCAACTTGAGTGCACGTAGCTTGGCTGTGACCGGAGGGCAGGCTGACAAAAACCTATCCACTGAACTTGCTTATTTGAGAGATAAAAACATTATCTCTAGGTATTTGGCTTGTGTTCACGCCCTAAATATTCAACTGGGACAGGAAAAATGGTTTGCGCAACGTTCAAACATTTTCCATATACGCTTTAAGGTAAAAGAGAAGACTTGCGTGGTAATTGTGGATGGGGAAGTCGTACGAACTGTGTGACAAAGTGCTTGGCCTTCAAATTGGTGTTGAAGCAAGAGAAACATCCCCAACCATATAGGTTGTAGTGTCTTGATGATCGAGGTGAGATTTCAGTACGGTTTCAGGCAAGAGTGACGTTACAGATTGGAGGTGTGATCCGAGAAGAAGTTTTATGTGATGTTGTGGATATGCATGCCCCTATGTTCTTTTGGGACATCCTTGGGAGTTAGACATGCAAACCAACAAGTATGGTTGGTGCGCAAATACTTGTAGCATTCACTGCTTACAAGTGTACAAGCCGCGCAAGTAATATAGTCAAGAGAAAAATACGAACATCGAGGAGTGTGGTTAACATATACTTACAATAACAAGCTTCTTACAATTTGAACCAATGATAAAAAGGTTGTTTTTAATCTATCGGTTAATCTAAGAGTTATGCATAAACGGAGACAATTAAAATGCAACAAAGTAAGTTTAGCACAAATGCAGTGGACAGAAACATCTAGGGATTGCACTCTCACCACTTGATGCCCTCGTGTGGGTTCATATTTGGCATATCATGCTTGGCTCCTAATATTGTGCCTACTGGATTCTCCTTTCCTAGGCATAAATCTCTCTCAAGACTAAATGCCCTTCTTTAGTTTGCCAATGAGCACCTCTAGAATGTCACAACATTACGAAAACAAAAGACTTTGCCTCATAAGTAATCCTCACACGGTTGCATTGATTCTATAGGTATTCTCATGCTATAGTAATCAATGTGGGTTTTGCTATGCCTAGCATAGCTTGTGTCTCTCGGCCTCCCACTACTCTTAGTGCATCTACCTATGGTGGCCAAACATACATTTATGTCGATGAAAAATAGCAAAACCAAACACAAGACTAGTGTTAAAACAAGATAAACTTTCTAAATTTTGTTGAGTTCATCAAGGGCTACATTGCGCCGCTGGAAAAAGATTCTTAGATGATGCTTAAGGCAATAGCCATTCTACGAATGACTAATATAGTGTTCAACACACTATACAAATAAATCGCAATCAATCTGCCTCTCATTAGTATTGAGCAAATCTGCCTCTCGGAAGGTTGGAGTCCAATCAAAGGGTAGATTTGTCCATTAAATTGTTTTAGCGTACGATAAATGTGTACAAGTATCACTAGGCAACATTCTTTGGGACAGGAGTTGGTGTCGTGCCTTGAATTTATGGGGCAGAACCTTTGCTTTTGGGGTTGTTTCCCTTCTTTTCTTTTTAGTGAGTAGTAAACCATTTGTTACTACAAAAGAAGGAAAAATGGATATAAAAGTGTGTCCCCTCATTAGTATTGAGCAAATCAGACTCTAATAGTCAGCATTAGTTAGGTATAAAATCGGCTAATCAACATCTCCAAACCTTGTTTGCCGTTATGCAAACATATTCCTGAAAAGATATATTCACACATTGTGGATGTTTCTTTACAAATGAACACCCAAGTCTAAGTAGTACATGCATAGGTTCAACTTCTTTACTTTCGATCATCACTTCTTTTATGTAACTTCAAACATATAGGGGGTATTATGGTTAGCATTGTGTTTATTTCTTCTCAATTTCAGGTTAGGTCCTCGTCCTTAAACTAAGACTAACAAATTTATCATCTTAAATTTCCAGCTTTTCTTAATCTCCCTCACTTTTTGCCATGTCAAGGCAGTCAGCAATTTGAGATGTACTTTATTTTTAATGCCAATACTAATACATAATTGCTCCATCGGAATCATACATTAGACCCAAGAGTATTTACATGCATAACAATGTAGGGGCATTTATATAGATCGCGATGCCATCTTATTTTTCTTTTGCTTTGGAATAGCTATTTTGATCTTTGAATACACACAAACAAGTGTCTAGCTATCCCTCGAAATACAAACAATTCTTTGGCTGCTTCCCTATTTCCCTTTTTTTTTTTCTTTGCTTTTGCTTTTTCCTATCCATAGCTTATCCCATTCTTGATTTAGGCTCTGAAGGGTTACTTCAAATTTTGAAAATTTGTTTGGACTTCTCTGTCAATGTAAGTCTAAGTTCGGATACCTTCCCCAAAATATTTTTTTTATTAAATACCTCCCCTACATTTTTGTCCTCAATTAGTAACCCCAATATTTATTTCGTTTTTTTAAAGTATGATGATGACTTAGTGCAACCTAACTTCTAGTCAGGTGACTATGTACTAATTATGACAAAACTGCCATGAATAACATAAGTAGTACATATTAAACAAAGTAGTTGAAGCAAAATAGTTCATAACAAATATTAGCAGGTCAAGAGAAAATAAAGTAAGAGTTTAAATGAACACCCATACCAAAACATGCAAGACACTACCCCTAGTGGATATACAATGGAAATTAGGAATTGAAAGCAATACGCCCCTGAAGGCAGGCAGATCTATGCTTCATTCAGAGTTGGATTCAGATCCCACCAAGTTGTAGGTATGCGCGCTATCCTCATCCTCGTCCTCTTCATCTCTAATTCCAGTTTCTTCCTCGCTTGGCGGTGCAGATAGAGTGCAGGTCAGTGGCGATCGAAGCGGACTGATAGGAACTGGATGCCCTTCATAGTTGTCATCATGATTGGGTTCATGAACGTTTCTCATTAATCTGAAGTTGGGACTACTGCAGCTGGGGTCTTGGCTAGGACCGGACCTTTGGACTTAGGTCAAGGGCTTGGTTCCTGCCAAGGCGGAGAAGGGGTTACTAGTTTGCTTTTACCTCCGCCTTTGCCTTGGCAGATACATTGGACGGTTCTGGAGTGGCCTCAGGCTTCACAGTCCTCCCATCATAATATGTTCCCAGCTTGCTGATAAGATTTTGAGTGATATCAAGAGTAAGCGGGTATAACTTTTTGTCCTCCACCATCTAGCCTTTAGGCACATGGCAGTAATCAGGGAAGAGAAATGCAGAAAATTTCCGCACTTCTCCAGTGAAGCCAAACTTTCCAATGTCATTGTATATAACCTTGCCCACGTTGATGCTATGCCCTATTTTATCGCATAAATGAGCAACAACCTATTCAATTTGATATCCTCAGTGTGCGTAATTGGCATCATCCTTGTACAAAAAGACAAATGCCACATAAGGATGGTAGAGTTACAATCCGACTTGTTAAAGCCTATTTCCATTGGCAGTGGTCCAGTGGACATCTTCCATAACATCCCACGTGCCCAAAAAAATTAAACTACATTGCCAAACTTGGGTATCCCCCGTTAAATTGAAAAAAATCGTTAATATCTTAGTGAATGAGGCTGAACACTTGAATTATCTCTGTGGGAATGAAACTCCCCTGGCATAGACTTTGAAATCATTCATAACAACAAGATTAGCATAAAACTCCCTCACCACATACGGGGCGTACTCCCCCAGAGTTCTCAAAATTTGTGACCAATAGCAGGCAGGCATCCAGATGAAAATTCCCATTCCCTAATAGCACGCATGCATCCAAATGAAAATTCTCATTCCCTAATAACATCTAACACACCAACGGTTGCATTAAAGAGTTCTTAGCAATATCATTCACAAATTTACCGAGAAATTCAAACCGAGTAATCTTGGCCTTTTTGGGCGGCATGCTTGCTAGATTCTAAAAAAACTAGAGTAAAGAGGTCAAGTTCATCCTTTACTTACTTTAGAATGCAGTAGAAAACTCACGCTCTGATAAAAACATGAATAACTCACACGGTGGATCGACAATGTTGTAGACCCAGAGAAATGCAACACGTAGGGTTTGTCGTGTTGTTTGAAAATGACTAGACAACACCTAAACTTTTACACCGGAACCTGAATGGGCCTGTTTTTATCTTTTTACAATTACTATAGCGGTTACTAGGTTGTTCGTGTTTAGTTTAAATTATATGCCTATTTATGTAGCTGTTAACAAAGAAGGACGTGGTGAACATGGGTTGTTAGTACACATCCTAATCACTCTTAATACTTCATGCTTCCTTGCCTCCGTGTGTTTCTTGTTATTTTGGATTAACCTGAGTGATACATCAAGGAAGATTAGTGGTTGTAATGAAGCTATAAAATTAACCTAATTAAATCAATAATTTAGACAATAATGAGAGACAATATTTGCTACATTCAAACTTATAACTGCCATTTCCCCAAACTTAACTACCTGCATAGCAAATTGATGGAGATAAAGCGAAATGAGAAAAGGTTTATGATAGGATACATCCCTAAGTTGTTCCAAAAAGGACTTGGATTGCCTCTCAATAGTGCTTCTTTAATTTCATTAGCTAGACACTGCATAGTTGCATCAGTGGATAGAGACAATGAGCCTCTCTGAATTGGTTCCTCCTTCATCATACGGTTTATTTGTCCATTCACCTTGAAAGTGCCTTTGTCATGATGAAAATTTTTTATGGCCCCATATTGAAATACTTGTGTGATCTCTAATGGTCCAGACCATCTGGAATTCAGCTTACCTGCAAACATTTTGAGTCTAGAGTTAAACAAAAGTACCTTTTGGCCAGGAAAGAAATGGTACCCGGATATGTGTTTGCCATGCCGAGTGTTGGTCCTATCCTCGTAAATTTTGGCATTCTCATTGACATTATTCATCAGTTCATCCAACTAACTTAACTGAAGCAATATATTTTCCATTGTAGCATTCATGTTAAAATTAAGTGTGTGCATAGTCCAATAAGCTTTATGTTCCAACTCCACAAGTAGGTGACAAGCTTTTCCATACACCAGACGATATGGGGACATGTCAATGGGTGTCTTATAGGCAGTCTTGTAAGCCCATAGTGTATCTTTTATGGATATGCTCACTATCTTTTCGAATATCATCTTGATTTCTCCGATTGATATTTCAACTTGGCCATTTGTTTGGGGGTTATATGCCAAAGCAGTACGGTGACAAACTCGATACTTTCTCAGTAATGCCTCAAATAGCCTGTTGCAAAAATATTGTCCCCCATCACTTACAATTCATCTGGGGGTACGAAAGCTTGAGAAAATATCCATGCGCAAAAATTTCACTACCACTGCTGCATCATTAGTGGGAGTGGTTATTGCTTCTACCCATTTAGAGGCATAATCCTCAACTACCAAAATGTATTTTACCCCCACAGAGAGGGGAAATGGTCTCATGAAATCGAGTCCCCATACATCAAAGGCTTCAACCTCAAGCACACGCGTGTGAGGCATTTTATTTCTTTTTACAATTTGCCACATCCTTTGGCATCTATATCACAAGTCGTCACAAAAGAGTGTGCATATTTGGATAATGAAGGGCAATAGAATCTACTATGTAGTACCTTTGCTGCTGTGCGCTTGCCTACAAAATGTCCTCCACATTTTAAGGCATGACAATGAGTCATTTGGAGTGCATTTCTTCTTCCGGGATGCGTCTACAAATTACCTAATCTGAGCAATATTCATACAGCACATGCTCATCCCATAAATAAACTTCATTTGTGAGAAAAATCTCTTTTTCTATTGCCATGATGCTCCATAAGGCATGATTTTACATCTTAGGTAATTGACAATGTTGTAAGCCAATGCTTTTTATTGCTCTGAACAGCCAATAGTCTTTCATCTGGAAAGGAATCATATATTCTCCATTTGTCAATTTCACCATTAGTATTATTCTCCAAGCATGAGAGATGATATGCTACCACATTTTTCAATCCTTTTTTATCTTTGATTTTCACATCAATTTCTTGTAGAAGCTAAATCAATCTGATTAACCCTAACTTGGCATCCTGTTTTAGCATAAGATATTTAATGGCCGAGTGGTCAGTATAAAACACTATTTTACATCCCAAAATGTATGATCTATATTTGTTGAATGCAAACACTACTGCTAATTTCTCCTTTTTTATAGGCTCATAATTAATCTCAATGGAATTCAAGGTTATGCTAGCGAAGTAAATGGTGTGAAATACACTATTTTTCTCTGCCCTAACACTGCTCTCACTGCATAGTCACTCTCATCACACATAATTTCAAATGGCTCCGTATGGTCAGGTGTATCAATGATAGGTAGGAGTAGTTGCCAATTTGCTTTTCAAGAAGTTGAACGTCTTCCTACATTTTTTCTCAATATCAAAGCAAACATTTTTCTCCACAAGACTGCACAATGGTCTTGTAATGTGTGAAAAAATCCTTATAAATCTCTTGTAGAAACCAACATGGCCCAATAAGCTTATAACCCCTTGACAGAGGTTGGTAGTGACAGTTTGGCTATCACTTCAACTTTTGTTTTATCAACTTCTATTACCAAACTTGACACTTTGTGTTCCAACGCAATTCTTTCTTTTACCATGAAATGACATTTGTCTCAATTGAGTACTAGATTTGAATTTTTACATCTTGCTAATGCTAGCTTCAGATTGCTCAAGCATCCTTCAAACAAAGATCCCATCACAGAGAAATCATCCATGAAAAGTGGGTAGAGCATTGCAAAGTGCAAATGGCATGCAGCGACATGCAAATATCCCATATGGGCAAGTAAAGGTGGTTTTCTCCTGATCCTCTAGTGTAATACAAGTTTGGTTGTAGCCATAATATACATCCATATTCTTGCCATGATAGGCGGTTTATCATCTGTCAATGAATAGTAGTGGGTAGTGACCTTTTCTTGTGGAACTGTTTGATGCACTATTGTCCATGCAGATTCTCCATCCAGCTACTATTTTTTTTTAGTAAAAGTGCCCAACATTTTTTTTTCTTTTTCTTTTTTTCTTTTTTTGCTTGAAATTAGTTGTTTTATTAAAATCATAGAATGGTACATTGGACAACTCATGTCCCTGCTAAGATGATGAGTTAAAGAAGGAAATTTCTCCACCTCCTTAAAACCTTCCCGGCAAACCTTGGGCAAGGAAAATCCGGGAATAGGAAAGAGTGTGGCAAAAATGACCTCTTTTTACAATTGGGTTTATGACTAAGAATCAGAGTTATATTAAGATAAATGAAACCTTATTGTGTGAATCTAAGAGCTCTAACCGAAACTCATTCCTCTAGACATATGATTTTAGTTACTCTTTCAAAGAAATAGACTAACCGCCCTATTTGATCAAAGAAGTTGTTATCTTATAAGTATTAGATGAACTAATCATCCCTCTAAGTCCCTACTAACGGATGATTTGGGTTTTATCAATTTAGATGGCCAATCTAAAACAACAAAAACAAAAGCATGCACAAGTTTTTCTACAAGCTGAAAATCAATACCATTGTGTTGTTTTTCTAAACTTACACTTCACCAACTTGTTTAGGCAATTTCAGGATTTCATATAAGAAGAATAATGAAAGGTCTAGCCGAGCATAACTGAAGCAACGGCAAGATTTTAGCATACAACATCATGGAAGAAATCTACTCCACTTTGGTGCAGAAATTCTGCACTTTGTGTTGCTGATTTCGCCAGAAGGTAAGTACACGTTATTTTTCTTCCTAGTACGACCTCTACTCTCCCCTCCTTTTGTACTTATCACCCCTCTATTTTATACACAACAAGCTCACTAAAAAATAGATAAGATAAGATAGTAACAAATCCGTTTAAAGTAGGGATGCAATGGAAGCTGTTTGCTGGCTGTTTTTGACAAAATCTCCCTCTTGATTCCTCATGAACGTGGTTTGTATATCTTTTTTCTGTAGGTTGTGTAGCAGCACATGCAAAGGGACACTTGAAAACTTAGACAAAAATCGAGATTTCCAGCAAGACAACAAAACTGCCAAAACTTTTTGTTTTTTTACAGCTCTACAGGATGGTTGAGTTGCCTACCTCCAGCATTTTTCCTGAGATCATGGTATGATGAAATCCATGTATTAGAGATTCAGTGTGCACCTGAGATGCATGTGAACGTTTGGCTTCAGGTAGATCATGATAAATCACTCTGAATTGCTTCTAGTAATGCTTCAGGATGAACTTGGCTCTGCTGCTACATTTTCTATTTTTTCTGCAATTAAACTTGATGTTGCTAATTTCAGCTTTTGATCATGATCAACTAGGTTCAGAACTTCAGCAATTGAGCAGAACATCAGAAACTGAGTGAGAATGGCCTTGAGTTTGTTCTTGATCTTAGGATTCAGCAAGAGCAAATTATCTTCTTGATCTTTGAAGCATGAGCAAGTGATTTCCATATTTTTCATCTTATTGTTGTTGCGTCTTGTTCTTCTTGAAGCTCTATATCTACCATGGCATCCTTGATTAGGTGGTAATGCAACGTTTTTAGCTGAATTCTCATAACCATACAAGGTAGCAACAATCCTATCTAAAACATTACATAATAAAGAGATAAATGTAACAATTCATGCATCATTAGCATACTTCAAAAGTACTCTATCTGTGGGGATTTGTTCCTTTAGACCAAGGGCCATTGTTGCTCGTTATCCAAAAAGTTCAGATCAGAAACCTGCAAAAACAGCAATGACCAAGGCCTCTACACTAGTTATGCTACCTAAAGTCACCTTTCATAAAGGTGGGGATGTGGGTGCATCCACCAGTAAGTTATAGAATCAGCCTGATCATACTCCTACCAACTGGTTGAAAGATCTCTGAAAGCTATACTACGTGTCATGATACAAAATTCGTGCAAAAGCGTAAACATAAGTGTATGTTAAGCGTACATAACAAAAATTTCAGAGATCTTTTGACCAAGGATCTTTGCTAATTTACACAACTTGATGGTACAAGGAAGAAG
>JAOWBN010102554.1:272-19736 GCA_028565015.1 Pinguicula moranensis
AAATAAAAAATAAAAAAAAATATTTCGCCGGTTTCATCCGCTTGAAAACCGGTTGGAGAATCGCCGAAACTTGCCTAATACCGACGAAAACCGTCAAAATGGCAAGCGAACTAGTTTGGTTGGATTTACATTTTTGTCAACCGCCAACCGATTTTTTTTACGGTTTGATTGGCAAAAACTAAACCGCCCATCCCTAACTATAATGATGATTGATTGCAAGAGTACCATTTGCTATTTGTTTACAACACTACTATGTAATCCAATGTTTTGCAACTTCTACGGGTGATGGAGCTGAAATTTGGACCGAACGGGCACATATTCGGCAAAGCAAATATTCGGATGCGAAAGAATAGGGCCTAAATATGATTTTCTTAGAATATATATACTAATTTTTTTGGGTGAGATTGAGAATGGGGGCAGTTGCCCCCATCGGCAGCCTCGGAATCTGCCCTTTTGGTTGTAGACAAAACCTGCGGCCCCGGAATCCGCCCTACAAAATGAAACATTGTATATAGCGTGTAGTCAAACGAGCGAGCCGGTCAATGTTTAAGAAAAAAATGGGCAAACCCGGCCCAACCCATTTTTATTATGGGTTCGAACCCACAATCTCCGAGGTGAGATGCGATCCTGTAGCAATATATATATATATATATTATATCATTTTTAATATAAAAATCGGTAGGCGGGCCAAAATCGCGAGCTCAATCACCGTTCAAAAAATGGACGGGGCAGACCCACCTATTTTCTTCTGCACAACCACCGCCGTCCATTTAAAACGGGTGGACCGGACTCATTTCCCATATTTTGGCTAGCGATGACGGGCTAGGCCCATTTGGCCCGGGTTATTTACCTATTTACCCATCTCTAATTGTGTATGATGAGTCTTTTTTACTCCAATTCAGAATCACACTACACTCTTTGATGAGCATTTATGACAAAAAGGATTAATGGGGTGTTTGCAAGTTACGTTGAAAAATACCTTTTGACTTTTGGCGGTAAAAAAATCTATTTGAAGTGTTTACGATTTTGGCTTTTGACGATGATAATTTCGTAATTATTTAAAAATTTAAATTCCGGACATTCCTAGCTTTATAAACAATTCAACATTCCCAAAAAAACTTAATTCAAGCATATTTTTGTCATTTCCCATTTATAAGTTAAGAAAAGTAATTTCTCAAACAATAATCTACAAACATTATATTTGTGACTTTTGATACAGTAAAATATATTTTGCAAACACTTTCTAATTTCTTCATAAAAGACTTTTTAAAAAGCTATTTCTGCATAAGCACAAGAACTTACAAACATCCCTTAAATATTATGAAACCTCAAATATGTACGATTCCAAATGAAGAGTTCAGACAGGATTGAGTTTATCTACATTTCTGCAAGCATATACAGACATGAAGCTTGTAAAAAAAGATGGTTAATTAAAGTAGTTGTTTCATGACCTGGATGAGAATCTCAGACAGTGATACTTCTCTTTCTCCAGGTTTTCTCAATTGGAATCTCAATGTAGCTCTGCATCTCTCTTTCCTTCATAATCCTGTCTTGTATATCAGCAGAAAGAGCCTCCTTCAGCTCATGAACAAACTTGGTTACAAACCTCAATCTTTCCGGCACCGGCAGTCCGGCACACGAAATCTTTTGCTCATTTCCATGCTAATCTAGTCGTAGGTTGGGTAGTCCCCATTTATCCATTCACACAAGTCCTGGAATAGATTGTTGTGGGGGTTGGTTGTGACGGACAGTTTTCAGACAACCCTCCAACGTGTCTCAGCAGATGTTCAACACAGCAGTTGCAGCAGATGCTCATTTCACATGGTGTAATAACCCAAGTTCTAGCATCAACCAATGACAAGAACAACACATTTCACATCACCTCTACCATCCAGCCACACCTGTGATAGTACTGGTCAGACGAACGAGCAGAGTCTTATGAAAATGTTGCATAGTGCCTCTGCAGTCGACAGAAAGAAGAAAGGTTACCTTCAAATACAAGCTCATGCTGTGAATTTGTTACTCGGAGAAGCAAATGACGAAACTCATCAAAAGCACTTCAGCAATCTGAAATATAGATAAGTAAAGAGAGAGAGTAGCATACAATGGTTTTTGGAGATTGATGCCTCTGTAGTCAAATTGCGGATCGGAGTACTTATCTGGCCAGAAGGTTCTCTTGCAGTACTGGTAGCCCCATATTCCGTGAATCTTATGCTCCTCTGTCTCAATGTCATTGCAGTCGAAGGATCTTCCTGATGTAAGCAATTGTTTGAACAAGAAACTTATGGCTAATCAGATGCATCATTGGTGGATTGAATGAAAATAACCTGAGGAATGCAGACCAAGCATTTTGAAAGCCATTACAAAAATGATATGAGACATCTGGGAAAATGCACAAAAGATCATCTGAATTACACATGTAACTGAGATCTAAAATGAATGATATAAGGAAACAGAGCTCCATCCCTTTGGAATGGTTTGAGCTGAGTTAAGTTTCAATGGGAAATATGGTAAGATGGAACCGAGATAAAGAAATGCATCAGGGTTACACCAAATATTGGAAAGATTCTTGGAAGCGGTAAAAACTGTAAGATGAAATAGACCAGTTTGGTATGTAAACTTTACCTGTTCAGGTAGCAATACCAGCTAAGGCCATCTTCTCTAGTACTTTCTTCACAGAGGCTGTGTTTGAATCGAATTCAAAAGCAACTATTAAAGCTCTATAGATGTAAGTATCAGGTGTCATGCCCTCTTCTTCCATCTTCTGCAAGTATACCAAAGCAGTATCTGGCTTCTGACACTTGCAGAGTCCATTAATAAGAGCCATATAAGCAATTCGATTTGGTTTACGTATCTTATCCTCCATTTCCATCCAAAAGCGAAGAGCATCATCTGGTTTTCCAGCATTGCACAATCCATCTACCAAAGTAGTATAAGTCACAACATTTGGGTCCTTCCCTTCCTCAATCATCCTTGAAAACCATAGAACAGCTTGATCGGTATCACCCTCTTTACACCAACCATCAATTAGCAAATTGTAGGTGACTATTGATGGAACGAGACCCTTACCGAGGATTTCAGTCAGAATTTCCTCAGCGTCCATCATCCTCTTGTCCTTACAAAGCACCTTGATGATTGTATTATAGCAAACTAAATCGGGACAATAACCTCGTTCACGAATTTCCCTGAATAGCTCCAAACCGCGTTCCAGTTCATTGTTGTAGAGGAAACCATCGATTACCACAGAGTAGGCAATCATATCGGGGAGGAAACCTTCTCTGGACATGTTAGAAAGGAAGTCTGAAGCTTCAGCTGGCTTCCCATTTTCACATAGTTTCTTCACAAGAGCTACATAATTTTTTATCCAGGGTTCATACCCATGAGTGCGCATTTCTCTCAGCATATCAAGAGATCCTGCAGCATTCCCGCTTCTACATAAGCAACCAAATATGCAGTTGAAGGTGAAATGTGTTGGCTGGAACTCCGTCTCCTTCATCTCATTCAGGAGATCAAAGCATTCACTTAACCTATAAGCATTGCTTAAGCAATTGAAAATATTATTGAAAATCAAAACACTGTGTTTGCAGCCAGTTCGACTCATAGGCCGGAACAGGTCTAAGGCCATATCTAACTTACTATCCTTGCATAAACCATCAATAACCAGTTCAAAACAAGTTGTATGAGGCTTTTCATTTACCAAATATATCTTTTTCACTTGATGATTCGCATCCATATCAGATCCAATAGTTGCCTTAAGCAGGCGATAAGCTTTGTCAACATTACGACCGTTTACCAGATTCTGCAGACTCAGACGAAACCGCACCTGGTGAGTTTCAGAGGTCGAGAGAGAACACAGAAAATTCACAAATAAAGGAACGCGAGAATGCTTACATCGACGGTGTCGGAATCGCACCACGTAATCTGATCCCAACCGGTGAAAAGGTTGCCTACCGACACGAATAACTTGCCAATTTGCGACAACAAGACAAACAAACAATCATGAAAAAACCTCAATTCTAAGCCCCTAGTCACACCCGTAACCCCTAAATCCAGAATAAGTCATCTGGAAGATGTTAAAAACAAATTCCAAACTCGAGTTACAAACCTTGTTCGCCTTTTGGACGGATAATGGTGCCGGTAAGAGCTTGAGATGCCGAAAGGAATAGAAAACTGCTGAAACTCTCGGAGAGCAGTAAACTCGCGTTCGCTGTTTCATCTGAAAGCATACCAGGCGTAAAGCAGATTTCGTCTGATTTTTGCGATTTTGCTGCGGTGGCTGAATTTTTTTTGAGATTTCTCCGAGTTCGTCCTTAATCCAGATTTCGTGGAGAAGATGTCGGCTTTCTGCGCGTTTTTGTTTTGAGCGGCCAGGTTTTGATCCTGGCCATTGATCTTTATTAAGATCAACGGCCAGGATCGCGAGTTTGTTTATGGGTATAGGTATGGGTATAGGGATCGCGCCCCTATATATATACATATATATATTCTAAGATTAAAATATACATGTAAAAAAAACTGAAAACTTGAACAACCATGACTCCTCTTCCCTTTGCCCCTAGTCTTATGCGTCATTGATAGGTTAGAATAGCACGAGAAAAGAAAGTGTTAAAAGTTTTACGTCATTTATGAATTATTACATGTTGGTTTAATCTATAACAAAAATATGCCCACGCCATCATTTCTATCTTATCATTATTATTACCAAATTGTTAGATTATAGAAAAAATATATACTCGCCGCCGCCTTTCTTATTCATAAAAGACATAATCCGTTGTCAACGTTGTCATTCTTATTTCGCGTTGTTGTGATAAAATTATTGAGTTATAAAAGATATACTCGGCGATCGACGCTGTAATTCTTATTTTACTTTGTTGATCAAACATTAAATTATGACCAGAATACTCAACGCCGCCATTTTTTTTTATTGAATTATTAGATCACAACAAAAATATTAGTTGCCACTCCTATTTTTACATTGTTATGATCGAGTTATCAGATCATACTATATATATATATATATTCTGAAATTAAAATATACATGTAAAAAAAACTGAAAACTTGAGCAATCATGACCCATTTCCCTCCGCCCCTAGTCTTATGCGTCATTGATAGGTTAAAATAGCACGAGAAAAGAAAGTGTTGAAAGTTTTGTGTCATTTATGAGTTATCTCATTTTTGGTTTGATTTATAACAAAAATATATTCGACATTGTCATTTCTATCTTATCATTATTATGATTAATTTGTTTGATTATAGAAAAAATATACTCGACGCCACCATTCTTATATTCACATTGTTGTGATCAAATTATTCAATTATAAAAGATTTACTCGGTGGTCGACGATATCGTTCTTATTTTCACGTTATTGTTATAAAATTATTGAATTATAAAAGATTTACTCAATGGTGGATGTTGTCATTCTTATTTTACTTTTGTTGTTCAAACTATTAAATGATAACCGGAATAATCAATGCCGCCATTTTGTTTTTGATTGAATTATTAGATCACAACAAAAATATTCTAAGTATCGTCATTCCTATTTTTACATTGTTATGATCGAGTTATCAGATCATACTATATATATATATATATATATTATGGGATTAAAATATACATGTCAAAAAACTTTAGCAGCCATGACCCTCTTCCCTCTGCCCGTAGTCTTGTGTGTCGTTGATAGGTTAAAATAGCACGAGGAAAGAAAATGTTGAAATTTTATCATTTATGAATTATCACACTGTTTGTTTGATATATAACAAAAATATACTCGACGCGGTCACTTTTATCTTAACATTATTATGATCAAATTACTTTGATTATAAAAAATATATATAGTTGGCACCGCCATTCTTATATTTTCGCATTGTTTTGATCAAATTATTGAATAGTAAAAGATTTACTCGGCGGTCGACGCTATCATTCCTATTGTACTCTTGTAGATCAAATTATTAAATGATAACTTGAATACTCAACGTCGCCATTTTTTTTTGATTGAATTATTAGATCACAACAAAAATATTCTCAATGTCATCATTCCTATTTTTACATTGTTATGATCGAGTTATCTTATCATAACATAAATATAACCGGCGCCATCATTCGTATGTTTATTGAACTATTTTTCTTATAACCTTAATATTCTGTCATTTCTATTTTTACATCTTCGCGATCGAACTATCAAATCCGCCTTCGCCTAAAATAAAAGTAAGATCCTAAGAAACTGATGGAGCAAATTCAACCCAATCTCTTCAGAATTTGAGAAACCAATACTAATATGAATGGATCTCCACAAATAAGTTAGTCCTTAACACAATCAAGGATGGAGACTGCTCATTTATTAAAATGTACGACCAAACATCATTTCCATATTTCCTCGTGGACTGGCAAATTGTAATAACAAAATCGAACAGATTTAGAATAAAATAAACCAAAAGTACGGCAGCCTTTCTAGCAGATTCAATCCTACATTTTCTAAAGAGGATAATTAAATCTAATCCCATGACCTCATTTATAATTTCGTGTAGGAAAATACAGATTGAATCAACTCTGATGTGTTCATGCATTCTCTCACTATAAATGCGTGCCAATTTTATTGGTAAACTTACACAATTCTCAAGTCAAAACGCAGTCTTCCTATACAAAAACATCTCCAAGAAATGATGACGGCGATCCTTTTCTGCATTGCAATCGCAATTGCAACTGCAGTGGCGTTTCTATTCAATGCACGAGCAATTTTCATGGCCATTGCAAAGATTCTACCTTCTAACCGCCGGCAGCTAAAGGAGAAAGTGGTGCTCGTTTTAGGCACCACTGGGGTAGGGAAGTCCAAACTTGCAATGGACCTAGCCTCGCATTTTCGGGGTGAGGTCATAAACTCGGACAAGATTCAGGTGAGGAAAAATTAATTTTAAAAGCAATTTTGCATGTTTTCTGGTAAACTCTATGAATCCGTCAGTGATTCAGGTCTATAAAGGTCTGGACATAATCGTTAACAAGGTCACCGAGGAAGAAGCACGTGGAATCCCCCATCATTTGATCGGGATTGTCGACCCCGACGATGATTTCACGGCAGACGACTTTGTCCGCCATGCTTCCGCCACGACCGAGGCCATAGTTAAGCGCGGCAATCTCCCTATAATCGCCGGAGGTTCCAATTCCTTCGTTAAATCTCTTATATACGAAGATGCCACATTTAAGTCCAAATATGAAATTTGTTGCATTTGGATTGATGTCTCTCTTCCAACCCTCTATCCAACTCTCGCAACACGAGTTGACAAGATGGTGGAAAGAGGATCGATCCAAGAAGCTCGCGAGTTCTACAAACCAAATGGAGACTACAACAATGGCGTGAGACGAGCCATTGGCGTCCCTGAGATGCATGATTTTTTCGAAAACGAGGCGCGTCTCCATGCTGATGAGAGATCCAGGCTCCTAACTGATGCAATAAATAAGATCAAAATGAATACTAACATATTAAGTGATCGACAGCGTCAGAAGATCATAATGTTAAAGGAATTGATCATGTGGCCCGTGCATCGAATGGATGCCACAGAGGTTTTCCTCAAACATGACTTGGATGTCGAGCGTGCATGGAAGGAGTGTGTTTTAAAACCCAGTGTGGACATTGTGAAGAGTTTCCTTTATAAAAATGAATGACTTTGTTCCAAGATGTATTTTTTTTTTTTGGAATATTTTCTACCTCTGCATGACAGTGTTGTTCCAAGATAGTGTTCGACTTTATTAGTTTTTTTAAGAAAACTGAAACCTTATAGATAGGCTCGTGCCCTAATTGACAGTGTTGTTACATAAATTAGGGCAAAAAGGAACACTATCTCTGGATTAGGCTTTTCAAGCATGATTTAATGGATTGACACTAAATACACTACGGATTAAGGACTTAGGTTCAAAACTCTCGATTTTCCAAAGAACAATTTCTATATATATATTTTTAATTTATGGAATTCATCCCTCGACAATGAAACTTCAGAAAATCAATAAATATTCTGAAATTGCCTAAGTTTGTAATATAATATAATATAATTAAAAATCATGAGGAAAATGTTTAGTAAAAATTAATGGTAATGTAAAATATAAAACAAAATAATAGAACCAATGTTGGGAAAAGTAATAATGGAATGAAATAACTTATAAGAAGAGGATACAAATACTTCTCTTTTTTTTCATAAGCAAAGTTTGTATTAATAACATAATTAAATAATCACATATTTTTTACATGACGAGAGTTGGCTTGCTTTGGATTTATGGACCAATGCAGAAATTGACAAAGAAGTACAAAAAAGTGAGGTCCTTTAACTTCGGTTTCAACCATGTCCATCAGTATCTTTTGTAACACCTCTTTGTTTCCTCATTCATGAAATGTTTCATGTTTCTGGTTTCGCATATCATCCACATGAATGCCGCCAAGGTTGCGAACCAGCTTTTTCACACCTCCGATGGTTTTTCCGAAGGATACTAAAATTAATAATAATGCTGGAGTTGGATGTCATGTTGGGTGATAAGGAACAAGGGGGGTTGGGCATCACTGATCTTAAGGCACATAACGAGGCAATGTTTGGGAAAAGGTTTTGGAGGCTGAAAAAACAAAAAGAATGGGATGTGGCTGCAAACTGTTAGATATCAGCTTAGTTAGTACCTGCTTAAGTCTATTGGACAGGAATTTGGCTAATACTTTGTAGCCACTATTGACTAAAGAGATAGGCATGTATTGCTCAATCTTCATAGGACTGCTTGTTTTAAAGACTAGAGTTATGAATGTTGATGTCATTCCCTTGTATAGCCATCCCCTCTCTATGGAATCCTTCGATGAATGAGATGAAGTCATCCTTAAGTGTAGACCAATGCTGCTGTATGAAGAAAATATTAATGCCATCAGGACCAAGGCAGTTTAAGGTTGAACTGCTCCATAAGATATTCTGGATCTCTGTCTCTATGAATTCAAATGTTAAAAAATCATTGTCTGCTACAAATAGTTGTTCTATCAGTGGAACATTTAGAGTAGGGCAATCCCATTCTTCTTTGCCAAAGTATGCTGAGAAGTAGTTCTGAATTCTAGCTTTTACTTCCAGCACTTCCTCTACCCATGTTCCATTGATGTTCATGCCTCTGATACCATTAGCTCTCGTATTGTTGCATACTTTATCATGAAAATATGCAGTGTTGGAGTTGCCATCCCTGATCCATTTATCTCTAGACTTCTAATATATGATAGTTTCCTTTCCACAAGTCTACACCGCTCTTCCCATGCACGAGTGCCATATGGTTTAAGTAATGTACTGCAAGTCTCCGTGGCTGATGTATACAAGGTTAAAACAAGTATATATTCCCCCAACAATACCCAAGCATCGTGACAGGTCAATAAGAGGTGTGATGTAGTCGCAGTGGAGAGGCTACAAGATACACATATCTGCATAGCTAGATCAAAAATTACCCCTCTCCTCATGAAGTTAGCCATGGTAGGAATCCAATCTCGTAGCAATTTCCACACGGATGTTTCTATTCTTTTAGGTACCACTTCACCCCATACTTTTGCAAGATCTGGACTCAGAATTATTCAAACACTTGCTGATAGCATCTCATGGTATGTTGAAGTTATGGTGTATGCTCCAGAGGGATCCCCTTTCCACCACTATATATCCTTACCTTGTTGCTGATGATAGTTGTCTTCCACTAGCCTTAGTAGCTCATTTAGCTTTTTTGTCTCTCGTTCCCTCAGCTGCTTCCTGAAAGTTACCATACAGTTGATCACTTTCTGACTCGTTATACTCACTTCACAATGAATGAGTGCTTGCGTACTTAGCTTGTAAAGCTGGGAAAATTCTAGTGCTAGAATACCAACCCCTGTCCAGTTATATCTCCAAAACAAGGTCTTTTATCCTTCTTTGATTAATAAGTTTACCCGGTTGTTGAACCACGGATCCCTTGCATTTTTTCAGATATCTTGCCAGGTCTGCGATATATTATCCAGTATTGTGATCAGCTAGCTGCCACTCACTAGAGTGACCAACCTCCTGGAAGTATTTTGAGTAGATGACTTGGCTACATAAGCTTCTTGGATCCGTCCTTAAGCGCCATAACCATTTTTTCAACAGAGCTTTATTCATTTGATGCAGATCTCGAATCCCCAGCTCTCCATCTTCCTTCCTTCTGCACATATTTTGCCAACTTACCCAATGTATTGGTTTTCCAAGTGGTGAAGTGAGTAATAAATTACCCAATGCCCCCCCTTACATTGTTCTGACTCTGCTTCCGGTCATGATTTTCTTCAATGCTTTGATGACTTTCTTTGGAGCCTGATAGATAGATAAGTAATATATTGGAAGACTTGCCAGAACTGATTTTAGAAGGGTAATCTTCCCTGCCAAAGAAAAGAATTTACTGCTCCAAGAATTCACTTTTGGCTTGATGACTCAGTAACTACATCCCATATTTTAGCCATTCTCGAATTGGCCCGTATAGGTAATCCCATGTATAAGAATGATAGCCTTAAAGTTTTGCATTGCAGCGTGCTGGCATACCTTCCAAGCAGATCCGAGATGATGTTCATACCAAAGATCCTGCTTTTTGAAAAGTTTATTAACAATCCAGAGACCATCTCAAATAGCTTGAGAATTGCCTTCATTACTAAGACATTTTCTTTCTTCCCCTCTACGAACAGCAGAGTATCATCTACAGACTGAAGGTGAGAGATTGCAATTTGTCCACACCTTATACCAGTTAGCCTCCCCAACTCCCCAACCCTGAGCATCATATTTACCCCCAGCTACAATGAAGAATATAAAGGGGATAAAGGATCGCCTTGTCTGATACCTCTTTTAATTTTGAATTCTCCCATGTTGTTGCCATTCACTAGGATTGTTGCATGCGCTGTAGTCACACACTGTGATCCACTTTATCTAGAGATTGCAGAAACCCAAACTCCTCATTGTAGCTAATAAATAAGACCAATTCACCGAGTCAAAAGTCTTAGAAAAACCAGCTTTAAGGAGTACCCCTTTTCTTTTGGACTTCTTAACTGAGTGGATCAGGTCTTTTGCTACTAGTACTCCGTCCAAGATATTCCTTCCTTTGATGAATATAGTCTATCCACTAGATATCACCTTAGTTAGTACATGCTTAAGTCTATTGGATAGGAATCTGACTAATACTTAGTAGCCATTATTGACTAAAGAGATAGATCTGTATTGCTTAATCTTCACAGGACTGTTTGTTTTAAAGACTAGAGTTATGAATGTTGACGTCATTCCCTTGTATTCATCCCATCTTTATGAAATTCTTGTATGAAAGAGATGAAGTCATCCTTAAGTGTAGACCAATGCCGCTGTATGAAGAAAAAATTAATGCCGTCAGGATCAGGGCTCTTTGAGGTTGAACTGCTCCATACTATTTTCTATATCTCTGTCTCTATGAATTCAAATGTTAAGAAATCATTGTTTGCTACAAATAGTTGTGTTCTATCCCTGGATCATTTAGAGTAGAGAGATCCCATTCTTCTTTGCCAAAGTATGCTGAGAAGTATTTCTGAATTCTATCTTTTACTTCTAGCACTTCCTCTGTCCATGTTCCATTGATGTTCATGCCTCTGATACCATTAGCTCTCGTATTGCAACATACTCTATCATGAAAGTATGCAGTGTTAGAGTCACCATCCCTGATCCATTTAGCTCTAGACTTCTAATACATGATAGTTTCCTTGCTACGAAATGTGTGCTGAAGCTGACTCCAGAACTCAGCCCTGCTTGTTTTTTTCATAGTGTGTGAGGTTTTTTTAAGTCCCGTTTGTTCATCAAGTACCTGTAGTTGAACCCAAAATTTTTTGCTTTAGCATCAACTAGTCCAAAAACATCTTTGTTCCATTGTGCCAAAATCCTGCACAACCTCCTACCTTCTCATGTAGAACATAACATCCACGACCAGAGACGACCATTGAACCCCATTCTCGCTTTACTAAGTCTATGAAGTCCTCCACTATTTCCAAAAAGTTCAGATACATAAAAGCCTTCGGCCCCCAGTCCACCTCTTCAACTTTTAATAGCACTGGCCTATGATCAGAGAGGTCTCTGCTGAGTCCAATCTGATGGATTTCAGGTCACTCATCCAACCGGGATTCAGAAACAGGAGCCTATCAAGGCGGCTACAACATTGCCCCCTCTAGTATCTCGCCCTTTGCATGGGAAGATCTACTAAATGATTATCTTGAACCAAGTGATCAAACTCTCGGAGCTCATTGTTTGACATGGGGCATTGCTTTTGCACTCCACTAGCCCACTGATTGAGTTCAAATCCTTAACTATGCACCATCTCAAAGGTGTAACCGCTAAGATCATATTGGAGATGTTAGTCCAAAGAACTTTTTTTTTGTCTTCTGGTATACGGTATGTTAATATTAAAAATCATTTACAGGAATCCTGCTGGATTCCCACAAACCTTTCACTCCAAAGTTCCTATCAAGTTTTAAGAATTCCACCTTTTGAGCCCTCACCAAGTTCCTTATTTTTGTCTTCTTGCCTTGTGTGCCAAGGCCACGGATAGTATAGGTGACCATACGTATTAAGAGCTAGTAGGTTGGTTGATTTCTAAACCTCTTATGCCATTCTCCTTATCTCTTTCTTGCATAATCCTTAAACGTGCTAGCAGGTCATTTCTTGAAGAATGTGATGTGATACCTAGTTCCTACACCAAATCCAATATTGTTTCATCTTGTGATTCTACTTCCTCTTGTCAAATAGGGTGTCAGCTTGTCCCCCTTGTGCCTCACCTGAGGTTGCCCACTTTCTCCCCAAGTTTTCCCCTGAACCCTACACTTCCTCTTTTTGTCTATCTGTGGCCTGCCTGCTTCAAGAAGAACTCATGTGCTCTGCCATCAAAATGGCTCCCTAGCAACTATTCGGGCTTCAATTGACAAGTGGTGAACCGGCTACTTCCTGGATTAGTCGTGAATGTTGTCTTATTTGGTAATCGATTCCTCTAAGGGGTTATGACTAATGAAAATTTCTTTATTTTTTGCAGCGAGAGACCCCGACGTTAGATTGAGTAGAGGCATGATACCAAATGGGTCTGAATCTTGTGAGCTGAGGTATGAAGCTATCTCAACCGATTTAACGATCGTTCCCTCCTAGGCATTCCCTTCCTTATCTGGGACTTTTTGAGCGGTATAGAGAAAAGTAGGTGGGCCGCATGCCCATTTTTGAGTGTTGACTAAGGAGAAGTTCCATGAATTTTTTGGGTTGGCTCATACTTCTAGGGAAAGGTAATTGGTTCGTTGAATTTGTACCTTCTAAGAAAGTGTTCTGTAACCCTCCATATGATATCTGGGCAGTAGCGCCTTCTGCTAGTTACGCCTCATTAATAGCCTGATACATGCTAGTTCCAATCCCTCTCAACTGAAGTGATATTTTTTGTACTAGCTGAGGTTACACTAGGCTTAGAGCAAAAGTTATTCCTTCCTCCGAATTTTCCAGATCTTCTACCCGACACGAGATTCACAATGGTATAATCCCACCGATGCCTATAACTGCAGCTTGTCCAACTTCTCTTAATATGTCAGACCTACGGACTATTGAGGGTTCCCAATTGATGAATGAGGGTTCCAACAACCTCCGCCGCCGATAGCCTACTCTAAGAGGTTTCCTATTCCCGCAATGCCATAAGTTCCTCTTTCTTCCCGTTCATCTCCTTCCTTTGCCATACCAGTTCTCTTTCAGTAACCTCTATAGTTGTTTCCATTGCCAACGCTTCATCTGTTGTAGTTTTTTTCATTGTCTTCCATCATGTTAGCACTTGCCACACTTGAAATGAAATCGGGTGATAAATTCTTGTTCGACCTCAAAGGCAATTGATAGAGCTCCCTTTCGATAGTCCCACCGAATTACCCACTTCCTCCATCACCTGGATGTTAAATTTTTCCTCCTTTGTAACAATTTCGAGTGATCTATTCACTAGGTTGTTGTTGGGCGTCAATATTTGCAATCTACCATATTGCATTTCTGTTTGATCCAATGTTCTACGATCTATTGTCATCAAGATAGACAAATGAGATGCGATTTCCTCAAAGAATTTCTTATACCAACAATCAAGCAAGGTTCCCCGGATTTGAATCCATGTTGGTCATGCCAGTTTCCCAATAACCAGCTTCCACGATCGTAGAGAGAGAAGGCTTAATTTCCCCACCGTAATACTATAGTTGAAGAGGGGATGTTGATCTTCGCTTGATTGCAGCTCGACCAGCACCTCTCCCTGTTCTAGTCTTACTGCCAAACTATTAGGAAATCCCACTTCATCAAGAACCTTAGCCAAAGTGTTCAAATCCATAATTGGAGTCGGTATCCCGATAAGACATTTCTCAAGCCATTGCGTGGCACTCGGGTTAGGCATGAAATGGATGGGCGTTGTTGTGACTGCGGTTCCGGATGCAGGTATCCGGCTTTGGCTCTCCATGTTAAAGTCATAGAACTCTTTACTCCCTCGAGGGGCATCATTCCTGATAGCACTCATTGGAGACCTAGCCACACTAACCTGTAAGCGATAAGATCCAACCCATGCTTGGTCCAACAGTATGCTAACAAATCCAAACTAGGGTTCTGGACCTGGTAGTTGTCGAGGTAGGTGCACTTCCATAACAAGACCAAAATCTAAGAAGATCTTTCTCATCTCGTCTTTTTGTCATGACTGAGGGGAATTCGTGAAGTGATACGATATTGAAGCAGCTCGTAATTTTTGTAGGTAATTGGGTATGTTCCTCTTTTGAAGAGCAACTTTAGAGTCGACCACATATTTGCACCTCGTTGGGCTTTTCACGACAATCCATTCTTCATTGTTGGTTTCCACCAGCTCCACCTGTGTGATGTCATTAGATTTGGAAACATCAGATCATATATTTTTACAAGGTCCAGAAAGTTATAAAGTATGGAGCCTGTGTTATCATGGTCTCGGTTTTCATTATATTCGACATGCTAACTTGTTGCAGAATCTTTACCAAAACTGAAAGAAAGTAGTCACTGATTTATGGTTCGGGTTTAGGCATGTTCTTGTATTATTTCTGATTAAACAATAAAATATATGAAGGTTGAGCGTGTGTATAGCGCCGATTCCTTTACTCTTTCCATCGTGTTGATGGGCTACATTCCCTTGCGAGAAGTTGGTTTGTGTTTGCTTTCTCCACTATTCCCTTTCACGGGGAGGTTGTCGAAGAGGTTACCAGATCATGTTTCAGTCTCCAATGCGGACAGGGGGTCTATCTCTCGTTTTGCAATGGGGTCATCTCAGGAATGTTTAGCTGAGAGAGTTCTCAATGGGTTTGAAAAATATCCCCACGAACGGCATCAATGATAGAATTGGGAGAAATTAGGGGAGCTAAGAACTCTTACCTCGCCTTTCCCTGATCCACACCATGCAACTCCCGTTGGGAAGGGGGATACAATAGCTAGATCGCGATGCGTGTGTGCCGGTGTGTATCCAAATGAATAAAAGCATTTTAGTATGCCCAACTTTAGTCTCTCGTGAATCGCCTACTTTACATTGGCCATTGAGGCTTATTTATAGTGTTTACGCGGGGTACAATCGTATTTTATAAAGAATGTGATGGGTAATCATATATCTCACTTGTGGGCAGTGGCCGTTGCGTGTTACCTTTTTGTCAGGCGTTGGACGTCATTCGTTGTCTCCTCAGCTGGGGGGTCGAGGTGGATATGGCTTGTCAGGAGGCTGTAGCAGGCTTTTGTCGGGGAATTTACATGATCCATCTCAAAAGGTCCTCTGGTATCGATCCTCGAGAGGCCCCCTACATTTCTAAGGTGATACATCCCCGTCCTCTTAACAAAACACGTTCGAGATGGATCATCGAGGTCAGCGTGTCTTCCTTACGAGGTGGTCTTGAGGTCTTGTCTGGTCTACTCGTAAATGGGCCTTATTTGGAGAGACTTTTATCCGTCTTTATTCAATATGTAAAATGCATAACTTGTTCTCAAGCATATTAATGGAGACCTAAATTTTATAAATAAGATAAAGTGTATTTACAAGAACGAACCAAAAAGAGACCTAAAACAAAATGTATAGTTCGCAGAGAAGAAGTAACATCATGTGGGCGATGAGGCTATGATGATGAAATCGGTATAGGATTCCTGGCTCGTGAATATATATATATATATATATATATGCCTTCCCATCATACTTTCTATTGTAGATTAAGAATAATAATGTTGGAGTTAATAGTGTAATAAACTTGAGTAATTCAATTAAATATAATTATCAAATTTAACATTTAAGATTCCTATTTTGCAAATCAATTTATTTTATAATGCTCCTAGCAATACTTTTGATAATCCTCCTTGAGTATTCTTCATTATAAGAATCATCAATGTTCTGTTTAATAATTGTATTTTATCTACATTTATTAAATTCTATTTTAGTATTGTTTTCCAATGTTTTGTTATGTTTTATCTTATTTTTAATGAATCCGTACAACCAAATTGGATAACTAATCTGAGTAGTCATCGTAATCGCGTATTTTAAATTACAAGAAAGTATCCTGTGAACTATATTTTATTTTAGGTAATAGAAGTAAAAACCTATACTGTTAATATGGAAACTAATGATACTTTATTGAATTTAATACCTCAAATTAGAACCATAGCTTAGTTGCCGCATATATATTACATACAAGTATCCCAGTGGACAGCGATTACGTTGTTTAGGGATAACCGCGTTCTCACACAAAAATCTTTTCCTTATTCGCAAAAGTTGTTTCGTGGGTGGAAGAAAGCCGGATAGTCGTTCCCAGTTACCGTCGACGGCCGTGAAGCAAGATGACTGCTGTGAGGCGGAAATCGGAATTTCTGGAAGACCGGGAGAAAAAGAAGCCCAGGAAGGAGGAGGGCGGCGGGTTTGTGAAGGTGTGTGTTAAATTGATTGATGAATTAACTAATCATCCTGCCGGTTGGATTTTTAGTGTGCCCGTCGATCCTGTGAAATTGAAGATTCCCGATTATTTTTCCATAATTAAGAAACCAATGGATTTGGGTACGGTGAAGCGTAATCTGGAGGGAGGTTTGTATTTTGATGTGGAGGAATTTGCTGCGGATGTGAGACTTGTTTTTTCCAATGCAATGCTGTATAATCCGCCTGTGAACGAGGTTCATGTATTGGCGAAGAAATTGGATAGTAAATTTGATAGGAGATGGAAATTAATCGAGGCAAGGTTGAAGAGTGGTGATAGGGATGACGGGCAGAAGGATCCGTTGATTAAAGGGATGGCTGCAACTGGGCTCAAAAAGGGTTTTGGAGAAATTGGGAATTGTAGGGCAACGTCGTTTGAGACAAAACAGAAGTTCAGAGCAGAGCTTGAGCGATTGTTGAGTAAGCAGGTGGTGGGAGATGTGCAGACTCTATTTCGGAAGCTTGGTTTGACTGATTTCACCAAAGGAAAGCTTCATTCATATCTCCGTTCTTGTGATGATGAGAGTTTACAGAAGTTGAGAAGAGAAGTTGGGGCTTTCCTGAGTGCAAAGCATGAAAAAGTATGGGCATCACATGTTAATTCTTTACGTCTATATTCGTGCATATCACATTATATAAATATCATTCATGCTTAAGGGCCGGTGGTGTCCAATTCTATTGTCTTTGTTTCATGTAGCATCATGCTAAGCATTTTTATTTGCTGTTTAAGCAGGTCAAGTCTGCACATGTGGCTCAAAAAGGGTGCCCAGCACTTAAGAAAACTATTCAGCGAGGTAAAAGGTCTAGACTTAAAACATTTTATGCGTTCTGGGTTGATTAGGGGCTAATTGGCCATTTTTTGTGCATAGAAAATCATGGTCAAAGTGCTTGCAAGCTGGACAATCAGGGACAAGCAGTTGATCCGAAACTTGTAAGTATCAGTGCCTAGTGAGCTGCAAGTTTTTAGAATTATCTTGTCTCTGAATGTTGCAAAAAGTTGCAACAATTTGGTGATTCTGGTCATCCTAAGTAACCCGAAATGCAAATTGCCACGCTTTTTATATAGTTGTTCATCATGCACAATGGCAACTGGCACCAATAGTTTTTAGTCTTTACTTTATGTAAGTAAGTGGCATGGCTTGTTGTTTAAGCAGGTAAAGTCTGCACATAAGTCTCAAGAAGGGTCCCCGGCATTGAAGAAAACCATCCAGAGAGGTACAAAAGTCTCACGTAACGGCTTAATGCATTCTGGATTCATTAAGGGGCTAATTGGCTACTGTTCCTGTTTTTGTAGAAAATTGTTGTCATTGTCCTTGCAAGCTGGACAATCAGAGACAATCAGTTGATTGTAAATTTGTAAGTATCAATAACAAGTGAGCTACAAGTTCTTAGAAATACGTAGTCTATGAATGCAGCAAAAATTTGATAATGCTGGCCTTTTAATGTATCAGAATTTTGAAATGATCCCACCATTGGTACGCCACTTGAGCAGTTCTCACTCAGAATCTGATAGTAAGAGCATTTTAACTTATAGATTATGATATCTCCTTCAGTTGTATTTCATGATTTGATCATCTGACATTGCCGAAATTTTTCAAGGACCGAAAGTTGCTCACAATCCAGAATACTTCCCTCGTCCTTCAACACCTGCCACGGATGCTGTTTCTTTTGAAGGTACCTTATTGTACATATCATGTCTATTATATGATGGTGGTGCTTCTTCAATTTTTTATTCTGCCATGTATGATAATGTTATTTTAATTGAATAATTTTAATTTGGATTTTACTTCTTAATAGGCTGCACTTTATCTTATATGCAAATGTCACAAAGTCATGCTCTACGTGCTGCAATGCTAAAAAAGCGCTTTGCGGACACTATCTTCAAAGCTATGCACCAAGAATCGGAAAAGAAGGTACTCCTTATGGTATTATGGTTTTGCCATTTTGAATGACTTCTTATGCTGAAACTGTTATTGTCATTTTAGGATCAAAACTCCAATTCTTTGAGTAAACAGAAAGAAAGAGAGAGGCTGGTAAAGGAACAACAACAAGGTGATCATCACATCCTAGACTGAACATACTACGCGACATATATATCATGCTTATTAAAGCTCGGTTATGTAGAACTTTATGGTTTCCAAAGTTTATGCAAATTAGTTTCTGCCTGACAGTTGTTTCCTAGAGTAACACAGCCCATTGCATGTAATTTGATCTTCATATAAAAATTTCGTAGCTCTTGTAATTGGTAAAAACATCATGATTGTAATATTTAGCACTAAGGATATAATATACTTGTAGATTTTTCACTCATTACACTATTTTTTTTCCTGATCTGCAAATATTGCCCCTCACCTCACCATTTTTTACTGTCTGCAGAGAAAGCCAGAATTGAGGCTGAAATCAGAGCTGCTGAAGCTGCCTCTCGAAGATTACTAGAAGACTCCAAGACAAAATTCGAGAGAAAAAGAGCAGCTGCGAGGATGGCATTAGAAAAAGTAGTTTCTTCAGCTTCT